>QOCX01005752.1:507-12356 GCA_005959815.1 Sarcophaga bullata | reverse complement strand
ATTGATGCTGGTGAATGTAAACAAAAGGTTAAAAGGAAATAGTCGAGGATTTCCTATGGCATACTTAACATATGGCAGTTAAAAGCGAGAAATGTGGTTGAAAACAGAATCAAAGGATTTCAAGGAAAAATTTTAATTTAAAAAAGGACATGCTATGTTAACAATAAGCTTTGTTTAGGCTTGTCAAGCTTGCTTATGGTTTTTTTTACTCATTGTGATTGATTGATTGATTTACTGATCTAAACCCTCATTCTAAAGGCTCTTGACCGAGTGAAAGTAGTGACAGATGGTTCGCCATGTTTTTATAATTCTCTTGACTTCTTATCTCGTACTGAGGTTAACATCAACAATCCAAAGGTGCAGACAGTTAGGAGTGTAGTCCTTTAGGAAGTATTAAGTTCTTTTAGGAAGTTTAGAACTAAGACCCAGCTGCTTTATCACTTGTATCACTTAACACTTTATCACTAACATCCCCCTCCCCTTCCATTCGAATAACTAACCCAGCTTGCCTTAACCACACCCTCCCCCCGGCCGCCCAATTCAAGTACAGAATATGTTGAGAAAGACAAGACAATCCTATGAGCTTATAGCCTGCTACAGTGGTCCAATTACCCGATTAACTGGAAGAACTTGATTAATTAAATCGAAACAAGGCAAGAAAATAAATAAATAGTCCAGAGCACATTGTTAAAGGGCTGTTCTTTCATTCAAGTAACAATCTACAGAGTTCGCAGCGTTTGAGTTTTATTTGAAAACTTAAAAGTTGGAATCTTAGTTTGAAATTGACAAGAAAAAAAAGATCAGCTTTTAAGAATTGAAAATCTATTGGCACAGTAAATTTCTGGCAAACACTCTGACTCTAAATAAAAAAATTGAAATGAAAAGTTTCTCAAAACAAAAAATCCATTGTTCGCAGTGGACTTTAAACTGTAGGTCTCGCCACTCATGTGAGTGGTATGAGAAACTAGGTTGTAAACCTGACTAAAAGGTTGCCATGATCATTTAAAATAGAAAAACGTTTCCATCCACACGTATTAAAATAGGTTTCTCTAAAGAAGCGTTAATTTTTCATTGATGAGTGGTGGTTCCTTTTGAATGACATTCAATCATCGTGAAAGTTTTTTGATGCTGAATTTTATTCAAATCACCTTTAGTTGGACATATTCTGTTAATAAATTCTTGGTGCATAGAAATCTAATGTTTTCAAGAGCCAACTGATAATGACTGAAACGATGTTATACTGGCTCAATCCCCTACCTTCTTATAAAAATATTTACAGAAGCCGTTGTGTGATATATTTTCAATATCTTAGTGTTCATATCTATGGGACAATGTACCGCTTTGACTGCTGTATTGTTGTTAAAAATCGGGTCTGATCCTTAATAGAACATGTATGTCTCGCATCTATATCTGTAGCTTAATTTCCCATAGTTTCTTAGCAAAGAAGTAAAGTGAGTGAAGGATCAACTTATTGGCGCTTTGCAAAGTAATGCCAAACTCACGTATAAATCCGTTCAGTCGGATCAGGATTTTTAAGACCTGAAATCAAATTGTTACCTTAAAAGTTCTCATGACCATGTACTCACTTTCTAGCGATTTAATGGCCGCTGAATTCTAAGCAAACATGTTCTTATTTCCACTCAATATACTCCAATATTGCAAGAGATCAGGGATGTGAAAAGAATCACAGGCTCCGGACTGGATTGTAGTGTACAATTTCGATATCTTGTCATGGCAAAAAAATTAAGTCACTGTATTCTAGTAAGTAATGTATTGGCTTCTTAGGCATGAACCCGTGTTTCGAACCTAAACTCAAACATCTCCCACAAAACGAGGAAATTATTAAAAAAAAAAAAATTCTTCAGGTGACTTCCTCTCAGCAGCAGATTTCAAGCAAAAACTCTGAAAGCAAAATAAAATTATCATGAAAATTTGCTCAAATCTGGCATTCTGAATCGAACTTTGAACTGCAGATCCAGATCCAGTAGATCCTGTCACTCATGTATAAAATTAACGCACACATCATGGGTGTCTGAAAGAATAGGTTGTTGTCCTTACTAAAGCCTTATAATGCCTAATTAAGTGAGTAAGTTATGACAGAAGAATATAATCCGCATACCTCAAGTTCTAGAAGTTGTTTTACTTTTAATTTAAACACTGATTATGATTGATTAATAGCGCGCTCTTCACATTTCAAACGTTAATACCGCAAATACCATTCAGTTTATAACCACGAAATATCGATTCATTTGAAATGAATTCCAACAAAAACAAAAAAAGAAAGTTCCCTCTACCAAAACATTGCAATTCCAAAACCAATAACACAATAAAACTCAACGTTTGTATAAAAATGTCCGATTTAGTTGAATATCTGCAGGATATGACGTATCAAGTGGTGGATGAGCGAATGTTGTTTACCTATCGATGGCGCGGCAGTAATAAAAATCAGTTTCACTACGCTGCGTAAAATGCAATGGGGCAGTGATAAGGGAACTGAAGACAAAAAAGGAAAAAAGCAGGGAAAAGAAAGTTATTAAGGGTTTAGAACGACAGTAAGGTACCCTAAGAAAGCTGATAATGTTGTCAAACAGAATTTGCATCATCATACTTTCATGTAGAAACGATCGAACTTGAGCTGCAAACACTAATTAACGAGAGAGAGAGTATTTTGCTGTTACATTATCCAACCAAATATCATGATGTTCATAAGGTCAAGTTTTTTAACACCCATTTTGTCTAATTACACGAGATAGATGGTTTGCTATCAGGTAGTGTTTGCAGGCAAAGTTTGATTGTGAAATAGGGGCTCAAGGGAAATATTTGTTAAATAATTTTTGCTTTCATTTAACGTAAGCATTTTTCCTATTCCATGATTATTTGAAAGTCTGTGGAGTCTAGTAGGTAGTGTGTTGGCTTATAAGACATGGAGCCTAGGTTCAAACCCTAGCTCAGATATCTGAAGCAAAACGAAATAAAAAAATATTTCTCCGATGACTACCTCTCAGCAGATTTCTAGCCAAAAATTCTGAAAATTGAAATAAACTTACCATGAAAAATTTCTCAAAATATCTGTTGTTCGTAGACGTCTGAGAGTACCGCGTAGACGTCTGAAAGTACCGTAGCTGAAAGTACCGCCACTCATGTATGAAAATTAACATACACAACAAGAGTGATGTAAGAACCTGGGTCGTAATCCTGACTAAAGAGTTGTAATGACCGGTTTTGTATGTATGTATGTGTAGTTATACTGTTTTTTGAATAGCAATTGCTATGTTACCTTCAGTTGCCTTATTCTATGTTTAATTTTGACCATCCCTGGTGGTGGTGGAAGTAGGTATGATCTGGAGAATAGCTCACGAACTCAAACCTCAGACTTGATACGTTCTTTTGGCGAAAAATTGCCTTGAAACAATTTCTCAGAAATCTATCATTCGGAGTTGACATTAAATTGGAGGCTCTGCCACTCATGGATAGAATTAACACACACAACACGAGTGATGTGTGTAAAGTTAGGTTGTAGTCCTGACTAAAGAGTTGTAAAGACCAATTAAGTCAAGAAGTAAGCAAGCATATAGAAACCATCGCGGTAGTCAAGTAAATACTGCATTGGCTTACTGAAGGAAGGCCCTGAAGTTACAACCTCATGTGTCAACATCTTAAAAACAATACTTCTTTGGACAACTAATTGCCATGAAAAAGTTTCTCAAAAATCTGTCGTTCGGAGTCGACTTTAAATTGCAGAGCCATGAATAAAATTAACACACACAATACAATTTCTGAGAGAAATTAGGTTACAATCCTGACCAAAGGGTTGTAATGGCCAATTAAATTAAGAACTAAGGAAGACGTCTATATAGTGCCAATCGCCGTAGTCTAGTAAGTAGTGTATTGACTTATTCGACTAAGGCCCTTGAGTCGAAATTTCAATTGTCAACATCTTAAAAAAATACTTCTTTGTGCAACCAATTGCCATGAAAAAGTTCCTCAAATCTTTCATTCAAATTCGATATTAAACTGTAGGTCACGCCACTCGTGTATAAAATGAATGCTCGCTACATGTGGTGGATGGTGTGAGAAGCCGTGACAAAAATTTGCCGAAAGGGTTATATTGTAATGCAATAGGGTAACGAATTAACGCTGAAACCATTGCAGCATGTGGATTTTAATTGTGTTGTATTTTGATGCAAAAACAAAAAACAAAACCAAACAGATGTGACCCAAAACTAAAAAAAAGAGGGCAGTGGCTGTCCCCCTTAACTGGATATTTGTTTACTAAAGTAATAGTGCTTGTTGTTGTTGTTTTATATATTTTTTTTGTACAAAAAACCCGTGATAAATAATGCAAAAATTTAAAATTCAAAAATTTTCCAACCAACCCCCTCCCCTCTTTTATTTCAAAACGATTTTTTTTAAGGGCGCTTTCATGATATTTTTTTTGTTCGTGGAACTGCTGCAAATGCCATTTGAGTTGTTTTATTTCATAATTATGACTGGCACGTGTCCTTCAACAACAGATAAATTCATAAATTTATGAAATATTTTGTACATGAATTCATAACAATGGCAGATAAATCAATGCGAAGAGGGCCGTTTTTGAAGTGGGCGGTGTGGGTGAAACATCTCTATTTTAAGAAAACAAAGAATATCCTTCCCTTACAATATAAAATCGTTTGCTTTTTGCCAAACATAATTATAATTTACCCCCCCCACTTATTCCGTAAACAGGGAAATCCAAGGGATTTGTGTTTTTCTATTGGTTTCCCTGGCCATTGATTTACAATTAATTTGTTGAAGTTTTTTTTTCTCTCACATACATCAACCCTTAAGTCCTTGACAGTCCTTGTGAAGTTGGCCTATAACCACACAGAAAAAATGAATTATTTTTTTACACTTTCTCCATCAAAAAAATCCTTGATTACCAGTGGTTGCTAGTAAGCGTAAGTAAATGATGTTCCATCCTTAAATGACTGCAAAAAAACCACACACTGTCTTAATGACTTTTGTGTGGTTTTTGTTTTTGTTTTTGCTTTTCCTGACTTTAATGTGGAATCCTGTTTGCCATTAAAGGCAGTGAGTGAGTTTGTGTTGTGATGAAAATAGGTCTTGTCACTTGCCTGTTGTAGTCATCGTCCATAACCACACATCATTCACTCACTCACTCACTCACTCACTCATTCATTCACTCATTCACTCACTCGCTCATCGTTGAAGTGAAGTGAATTGTTAATTTTTCGTTTCGTGTGTCAGTGAAATTGTTTTCTTTTCATTCGCAAAGGTATGAGACTAAAAGGATTTCGTTGTTTTGTTTTTTCCACACTGCTTCAGGTTAAATGAGAAAATGTTCACCAAAAAAACATTCTTTTAATGCCAGTGTCAGTATAATGTGTGTGTGTCTTTTAATATGTGTAAACATATGGCGTGATCCTTATGTGTTTATATTCCTGTGTTAGTAAGTACTTTACTCTTTGCAAGGATAATTATGTCCTTATTAAGGTATTGAAACTAAAGCGTTAAGTCACAGCAATATTTGGGGTCAACAAAATCCTACGGCTGCTAATACTAAATCCTATAAGTCGCTGCAGTTTAGCAGCTAGTATAACAGGTCAGGCTATCTCCTAAAAAACGACAAGAGTTTTCCGATAAATAATCTGAGAGCAAAACAAAAATTGGCATGAAAAAGTTTCTCAAAAATCTCTCGTTCGGATCGAAAACTGTAGGTTCCTCGACTCATGTATAAAATTAACAAAAACAACACCTTTGATGTGTGAAGCTAGGTTGTAATCCTGACTAAAGGGTTGTATTTACCAATTATGTATGTGTGCATGGCAATTTCACGTAAGAAGGAGTATGCATTACAACAAATCTCTTCTGTCCAAACCATAAAATAACGCAAAAGTTCGTAAAGTTCAATGGCAGATTCAAGTTCCTGTCGATATTAAGAGGTTCTTAAAAGAAAACTGCAAACAAATGACAATGCCAGATCAAAGAGTAAATATTTCAGAATGCAATGCCATTCATCACCGAAGGAAAGTCTGTTCAAAAAACCTGATTGAAAGCCTATTGTTCTAGCACCCACTCAGTATATCTACAAGCTAGTGAAAGATCAATCGTTGCACTCGACTTTCTATGGTTATTGTCGCTGTCGTCTAATAGGCAGTGTGTTAGCGCAGAAGTGAGGCCCCAAATCAAATCTCTTCAGCAGAAACGATGTATGAAAAAATATTTCTTAGGAGACTTTCTCTCAGCAGATGATTTATGGAAAAATCTCTGCGAGTAAAATAAAATTGCCGTGAAAAGTTTCTCAAAACGCTTTCATTCGAAATACACTTTAAACTGTAGGTTCCATCATCCATTCCATAGCGCACACCACATAAGTATTGTGAGAAAGCTGGGTTGTAGTCCAGGCTGAAGGGTTGTAATGACCAATTATGCTATGAACACTAAGTATTCGACAAATTTTGGATTATCTACCTCACTTTCTCTAACAGAAGTAATAATTTCGGAAGTGTATACATTGTGATGATGCACGGGGCTTGGCTAAATCTGTAAGAATTTGGTTCTCTTTTTATTCCTTCATAATCCTTAAAATTCGATCAACTGTATATCGATTATAACGACCATAATTAGCGCGTAATCTCCGAAATGGGGCCACAACTAGTTGTTTACCACTCTTGTAGGAAATTTTAACTATTTTTACGCGCTTTTCGGTTATTAAATGATTCTGATTCGAAAATGAGGAGCCATTTACTAAGAAAATATTTTGCAGGAGAGTATTGAGGTTAAAAAGTCTACTAGGTTCTGTGTTGGCCTGTTAGATGAGAGAGCGAGTGGTTTAAGTCCCAGCTAAGATATCTCAAACAAAACGAGGACAACACGAAAATGTGCACTCTCCTGGCAAAAAACTCTGACGGTAAAATAAAATTGCCATGGAAAGTTTTCAAAAAATCTGTCGTTCTAAGTCGACGTTAAACTGTAGGATACCACAACTCATGTGTATAATTAAGGACATATCATGGGTGGTATAAAAAGATAGGTTGTAGTCCTGACTAAATTGTTGCAATCACCACTTAAGTAAGTAGATAAGATTCCTAAAAAAGAAGTGCACCCATTGGAAACTAGTTTTTCTCCATTAAATGTTATAACGGACGTGATAACGTGACGCGAAATGGGAAAAGTATTGAAACCCAGTACTAAGAAGTCTGTTTCTGTATTGCTCATCTGAACGGGTACTAAGTGATTGTTGAACAATCGGTTGAATGGAACGCGATACTATATTTAGCATCTATTGGCTATGAAAGATCATTAGTCACCCGATATCATGATGCAATATGATGTATAGTGGAGTGCAAAAACCTTCCGCGAAAGATGAACAGACTTGTTAAAGGCATGCATAGAAATGTCTAAGTCAGTATTGTGCACAAAGTCTAACACATGCAGGAATAGAGCAAGACTTTTAAAATCGTTTTGGACTGAATATCAAGAACTTAGTAAGAATTTCCCATGGAATATATTGCGTATGTCAAGAACGCTTACTCGACCCTGATAATCTTAACGAGCTTCTGCGATCTCGCCGGCAACCCCGGCCTTATAGTCGAGGATTTACATGCAATCTAGACGTATCTAGCGAGAGCAGGATTAAGTGAAAATGTCAAATCAATTCTCTCTAAAATTCTCCTCTTAAAATCTTAAACCCGAACTGACAATTTAAATCAAAAAACGAAAATCTTTTAGAAATCTTTTTCTCATTTCTCTTTAAATCCTGATATGCTTTTAATTTTTTTTTCTTTGTGTTCTTTCATAAAAAAGGCTTTTAAATCGTTTCTTGTTTCTTGTTTTTTTTTTGTTTTGCCAGATGTCAGGTAAGCAAAATTTAAGAGTTTTAAAGTAAAATAAAAAAATGTCGTGTTCGTTTCCGTTTCCTTTAGTTTTTGTTTTTTTAAGTTGTCCTTATATTATCACGTATTTTCTGCGACCTTTCAACTTAAAATTATCAGAAGATGAAATTTATTTTTATCTTCCTGGTCTGTGTTTTTTTGTTTTTTTTTTTTTGTTGCTATCCTGGCTGCTATTCAGCTGTGACTTGTTAAAAAATGCTTTTAAAATGTTCAACAACAATATTCTAAATGATACATACACTTAAAGCTTAAAATACACTCAAGGAAAAATGTTAGTTAACTTTGAGGAATTTGAAATGCGTTGAAAAGCATGCGTTGAATGTTCTGTTGAAGACCTCAGGATTTTAATTGCATAAATCCCTGAGTTAAAAACTAAATTAAATCAGGAATTAACTATTCGTCTAGGATTGCATAGCTACCAGTACACATTATATCGGATCTTCCTACAGGGACTTACGAACTTTGTTTGTTAATTTGTCAAATCCGTTGTCATTTATTCAATCTGTTTGCCAATCGTCTTTGGACGTGCAAATAATAAAAGTCTTCACAAAATGGGCATTCTCTTCTGTTCCTAGTTTCTAAAGAAAAGTGATCTTCAGCGGTGAGACCCATTTCTGGCTGAATAGGCATGTGAACAAAGAAAATTTTCGATTTTGAAACGATTACAATCCATATGAGACCAAAGAGCAGTCAATAGCTCCCAGAAAGGTCACTGTTTGTTGGGGATTTCAGAGGTGCGACTTTGTCGATCCATACTTCATTGAGAACTACATTGGAAAGGCTACCATTGACAACTTCAGTTTGGACTACAACCTAGCTTACCACATCACTTATGTTGAGTGTGTTAATTGTACACATGAGTAGCGGGAACTACATTCCAAAGTCGACAGAGTTTTGAGAAACTTTTCATGGCGATTTTATTTACTTTCAGAGTTTTTGCCAGAAATCTGCTGAGAGGAAGTCGCCGTAGAAATATTTCATTTCATATTTAGTTTGGAGATGTCTGACCTGCGATTTGAAGCGTAGCCTTACGTCTAATAAGCCAACACACAACTTGCTAGACTACGTCGACTTCAATGTTAATAATTTCCACCTCTTTTTGGCCTGAATTGGCTGATCTAGACACCAACGGCATGTGGGTTCAATAGGTCGTTTTTACTTGACACACAGTTCATGCCACATTGGATATTCTACACGAAGGATTCGAAGTGGTGGTCATTTCACATGATGGTGATGGGAACTGGACACCGAAACCGTACGATATTTTTCTTGTGGGGTCTTCCAATGGTGCAAGCGTATACGAATAAGCTAGAAACTATCATGGTCTTAAGCTTTATTATCAACAAATCGGGAAAGATTCCAATGGAACCAAGTTACAATATCTCCTTATTCATACTGAATCCGATTAGCAAGTTTTATACTACAATTCTTGCAGTATAAGACTAAAAGGCTTGTAGCCTAGAGTATTATTTGGCTTGCTACCGACAATACTTTCTCCATGTTCCAGCCTAACATAGCCAAAATCTTAGACGTCAGTCTTCACTTTCATTAAATAGCCTTCGAATAGTCATGCTTACTTAAAGAGAACATATTTCGATTTAATCTTTTCTCCAATTTTTCCTAAGTTTACTAACATTTTTTCTATGAGCGTAGCCATATAAAGTTGTTATTTTTATTTAAAACACAACAACAACAACTATTTTGTCTTTCTTGTTCATTTTATTTAAAAATTTTTTTTGTTTAAGCAAGAATGAAAATTTGTTTTCCCTTCTCTTCTTCTTGTTTTTCCCATTTAATTTAACAAATAGAAGAAGTTGTTGTTGTCGTTGTTTGTGCATTTGTCTGGCATGAATAAAATATACTCTACGCTGCTCTACTCTGCTCTCTACTGCTCCTTTTTCTCGTTTCGGAAACCATTTCTTTATATTTTATTACACACACCAGCCAGCATGGAGAGCCTCGAATGGAGCACGTTGCACGTATAGGCAGCAACATTGTTTTTCTGTTTTTTCTTTCGGTTTTTCTTGTTGTTTTTGTTTTTGTTTTGGGAATAAAATAAATTTGGCACAGAAAAAAAACAAAAACATTTTCAATGAAATGGAATAAAAAATTAAGGAAAACCGGGCATGAAAGTAGACTTTAAACATTGGGAAACAGAGGATAACCGGAGGCCTAACAAATCTAACATTTCTTGTGCATTTGCTTAGACTAGGCATTTGAAAATTTTTGGCAACTGCTGAAAGGATATTTCTCCTGCTCAGATATTGCAATGATGACTCGGACCATTCTAGTATACATTTGAAGGCTAATTCTTATGTTGCACTTCCAAGATTTTGTTGCAAGCCTTTCCTCTCTTCATCATGACAAGATAAACGTTGCTGAAGTCTTCTAATTTTTTTGAACCTTGAAACCTTTCTTTTTATTACGATTAGTTTACAGAGTTGCTGCTAAAAAATTTGTGAAACCAGAGTTAAAGAGCTATGAAACGGGCCTTCAGGAATACTTGAAGGCGTCATTAGGGTTTCAGGAATAAAATGGGGAAAGAGAAGTTCGGTAGGTTGGTACGTTACTTTAATCCTCGAATATGAGCAAGCCTTTAAAACTGTTGTGGACTATGCTTACCAGAAGGCTACGAAAATTTCATGAGTATTATTGAGTAGGATTTCAAATGTAAAGGTCACTAGGCAGAGCAAAAGATTATCTCCTTTTGCTACACCGTAGTTTCAGAAAATGTTGTTTGAAGGTGTGAGCATCGCACTACATTTTCGTAAGACACTACTGTTGAGGCATTAACGGTAAACCGATGCAATAAATGTTCGAGCTGTGCCATCTAGTAAAGTTGCATCGAACATTTTACGAACGTTTAGAAACGTAAACGAAAATCTGAATCCAATATGATATGATAAGCCACAGGCCTCGTAGTAGCAAAGGATAGGCAATAGAACAAATAGTGGAAGACACAGCTTTCCACATGGTAATCTCACCAGTGTACTATTACAGTCCAAAAGTGAGTCTTAAAACATCGTTTAACTTTTTATTCGCTTTCCTTAGGACAATTAAGAAAACATTGCTTAAGTTTCCCAATACAAATTGCTTCATTAATGGCCATACCAATAGATTTTCTTTCCCATTCATCTCTCCATTTCATTTCGGTGCAACATATCCTCCTCATGCAAATGTGGCAACTAATTATGACTCGATGTTGTTAATTACTCAAGGAAATCTACTCACTCGTATTATCTATACCGAGTTCATATTGTTCGTATAAGCCGTTAATGTTTTGTAATTTTTTTTAGTTGTTGTTGTTGTTGTTGTTGTTGTTTTTTTTGATTTTTCTTCACTTGGGCAATGCTAATTAAAATGTGAAAAAATCTTTCAATTTTCTTATGAAATTCTCACGCTTTTTCTTGTAATTCTTTTGGGCAGCAAGTTTGCTGAATGTCTGCTGTTGCTGTTGATTTTATGATTCCTTGAATATTGAAGTGTTGCTGGCAGTTATAATACTGATGATGTCGGGTGATGCTGATGTTGATGATGATGACTGTTAATGTTCATGAAATAAAATGTCTGGTTGCTTGGCTGCATTTAACATTTTTTCTTTTTCTTTTTCTTGTTTTTCCTTTTCTTTGGCTTGCCTTTGTAAAGAAATCTTAAAGTTTCATATTTTTTTTTATTCGCCTTCCGCCTTAAAGCCTAAACAGTTTGTGTCGTCCATAATGATGGCCCACATTTTTTCTTTGCAAAGCATTTCCTTTTGTAATGTTTTTGATTTTCTTCAAGGCTTTGTATTCAATTCAAAGGCAAATGAGTGTGAGAAAAAGAGAAATGT
The DNA here is from genome assembly GCA_005959815.1 of Sarcophaga bullata. Lineage (NCBI taxonomy): Eukaryota > Metazoa > Arthropoda > Insecta > Diptera > Sarcophagidae > Sarcophaga > Sarcophaga bullata. Next base: position 632 of record QOCX01005752.1, on the reverse strand, counting down.
TTGAGGCCTGCATCAAATCATCAAATTAAAGTTGAAATTTCATTTTGCAAGGCTTTAAAATTTTAAAATTTTCGAATCAATTAAAGGCAACTCTTAATTTAATTTCGTGCCATAGAGGCCTGTCC
>QOCX01005751.1:0-12357 GCA_005959815.1 Sarcophaga bullata | reverse complement strand
TATTCAAAAAGATGAGTAGATTCGAATCATACTCATAATTTCTGATACTTATACGCATTCATACTTACTTAGTTTAATATCATACTCATTCTACTCATATTCAAAGTTTGAAGTACTCATCATACTCGTACCTAACACTACTCATGATGTTTTTGATTTCTACTCTCCATGACTCAACATATATAATAATCACAAAATAAGTATGAATCGCATACGAACACTGCAATACTCTGTTTGCTGCTCTGTATTTTTTGCTTGTGTGTCTTTTTTGCTTTTGTTGTAAATGCAACAATAACTAAGACTGTACATTTTGATGAATGATTCCAATCACTCGAATCATTTATGAGTATTTTTCGAAGTATTTTTCGAAATTTATGAATCTGAATGAGTAGGCTTATGAATCAAACACATTTCGAATGTTATGAGTTCGATGTCAACGTTGTACTCATACTCATTGCATCTTGTACTTAGAAATCAATGTTATAGTGAGTACGAATGAATCAGAGTAGTTAAATTTCAATACTGTTGACCCACCCAAACTCAAAATTTCATGAGTGCTTATGAGTAGCGAAAAAAGCGATTCATTGCTGATATCTGGTGACTAATGACTTGAATGACAGACAGATGAAGAACGATAAATCTCTTCTGAAATTTTGCTTTAAATACGCGATAGAATGTCAGTATTGTAACGAATTGTTTATGTAGACGGAAATAGATTTACCTTCAGAATTCTAAACGAAAGTCTAGTAGAAAGTGTGTTCGATTATTAGACGAGAGATAACGAAACAATCTCTAGGTCAGACATCTTCAACAAATCAAATATCAAAAAAATATTTCTTCGGCGACTGCCTCGCAGCAGTTTTCTGGCAAAAACTCTAAAAGTAAATAAAATTGCCATAAAAATTTTTAAAAAAATCTGTCATTCGGAGTCGACTTTAAATTGTAGTGCTGGCCACTCATGTATAAAATTAACAGCCAGACATAAGTAATGTTAAAAGCTTATTTGTAATCCTAGCGTAAGGGTTGTAATGACCAATTATGTATGTATGTAATGTTACTCGCTATCGCCATTATGTTTTCTTGCTAATAGAAGTTGATCCAAAGTTTCTCTCTAATTCACTCACTGCGGCTACTCCAAAGTTGGTAGGCGGGCAAAACCAAACACAATGGAAATGAACAACACAAACAGACGTGAACCGAATACACACATTGTACGGTACACAAAATTTCACAAACTAAAAAATTTTCCATTCAGACTATATGAACTACAGGTTAGGCAAGTTAGTGGAGGATGGAGTGCGACTGAAGTCAGCGGATCAAATTTTTAGGATTAAACTCTGAGGATTAAAGATAGAAAACCAAACCAACTCCAGAGTAAATGCTGCAGTATGAGCAATCTTTATATTGAGAAGTTTAAACAAGCAGGAAAGAAAATAAAAATTGCCGTTTCTTCGTAGCAAGAGCAGGACGCTGATGCACCTCAGGACTACAAACAGATGTCAAACAAAACACACACATTGTACGGTAACCCAGAATTTCACAAACAAATACTTCGGAATTTACGAGAGGTAAAAGAAAAAAATGTTAAAATATCGAACACAACATCGCTTAAGAAAGATAACAAAGTTTCCAAATAACAAAAAAAGGCAAAAATTGAAAGCCGGAGATTAATTATAAATATTTTTATACAAATAAAGATATAATATTACTCATACGCAAAGTTAAAAATAATTTAATGCAAGAGCATGGATACCTCATTTACTTCTTCATCTGTGCTTTCTTTCGAATGTTTGGGTGTAACTCGTATAGAGATGAAAACTCCCGATGTTATCCCGGAAGCTACTAGAAAGATTAGTTAATTCCATGTAAAGTGTTTCATACTAAAAAAGTATTGTTTGGCTTTAAAATTGCTTTAAAAAGTTAATGAATAAACAAACAAAAAATTAAAATCTTTGCAATTAAATTTTTATATAAAATTCAATGAAATTCCTCTTGAAATTCTTCTTACAATTAATTAACATGCACACAGTCCTGTAGGCTATTTTTGCCATTTATAAACTGCCAAGTAAGTGAACCCTATATACCATATAATTGGCATTGATGCTCTTAAATGCTGTGTTTAAAATTTAATTTTTAATTTTTATATTTTTTTTCATTTACCTTCCGGTAAGAAAAACATATTCAATGAACAGTTTCCAGGAATTCCTTGTTATTCTTATGTGTTCAATATTCATTAACGAAAACGAAGATTTTTAACAATTTCTCCAGTTTTTTTTTTTGCTTCTTCAGTTGAATTAATTTATTATTTCAATACATATTCAGCAAAATTATGTTCAGAGTATTAAATGTATGAAGACGGTTTTTACCGTTTCTCTTTCTCCGTCAATCGATCTCTCATTCTTTAATGTTTGCATTGATTTTTTCCCTCTCTATTAAAAATATGTTACTTATTCGAGCTGAAATATATTTATTAAAATCACTCATATGTCTACACTAATCCCTCGATTTACGTCTCCTTTGGTGTTTGCGATAACTTGCATTTTTTAGAGTAAATTTGTCGCTGACATGCACATATTTTAACTTAAAGAAAATTTGTACAGAAAATTTTTCGATTACTTTCATTTTTTTAAAGAAAATTTGTCTATAACTTGCATTTTGTTTAAAAAAAAATTCGATAACTTCCAAATTCTATTAGAAAATTTTCCATAACTTCAGTAGCCACACATTCTCTTTCTGGTCGACTACACTGACCATCTTTGCTATAGAATCGCTTTCGACCTAACCATAGAACAAAACAGTATAAGCAGTAATATAAAGAGAAAATATATATATACATACTAATATAATAAACACTTCGCTCCTCTTCATGTTTACTGAAGAAAAGTTTGGAGTAACTTTCATGTGCTATTACAAAAAACAACTGTCACCTGTCTTCTATAACGAAAACTCTGTCAATAGACCCTTCAGTTTTCCTGCGACAGAAACATTTGCGCGAGGTAACTCATTCACTTTTCTAATAAAAAAATGCAGCTATCTTCCTTACCATGAAAATGTCCATCAACGAAACAGAACCGTATCTCTGTTACAGAAAGCTAACGTAAAACTCGATATATTCCGCTACTAGCATTCCAGGCCGATGCGTGATGAAGGCAGAGCATCCACTGCGAAGGCGTATTCACGAAACACCTGGTTTGACACAAAGGAGATTGGAAAAAACTGGCCCATATAGTTAGGATTTTCTGTTACAGGAGAGTCTAACATTTGCTGATTATTTTATCCTGGATAGCGAGCTGTTTAAATACCTAGAGGTGTTCTTGTAAAGACAAAAAAACTTTAGGTATCGAGACCCCAATATGAGAGCCTATTCACAAATTTCATTTGCAAAGCTGTTTGAAGACTTTGATGGCATGCAATGAAATTTTTTGAAGCAATTAAGTGGGATAAGGAGGGGAAGATACCACTAAGTTCTAGTCTTAAAAATGTCGAGATATGTATGGAAATAAATAATTCTTATTAGAGTGGGTAGTCGCTGGTTTAAACCTCAGCTAGGTCGTAATCTACACTGAAGGATTGTAATGAGCAATGTATGCATGTGTGTGTGTATGTATTATAGTATTAGAAAGAGTTTTAAGGAGTTACTACTTTGTAATAAGCATACGCAATTTGAAATCCTATTTAAGTGGTTTCAACTTTCGCTGCCATTTTTTCTAACCAACCACGACGTAAATCGAGGAATTAATGTACATACATACGTATGCTATATATGTATATCTCCATATACATATATGGTACACACATATGCTGATGTTAAGAAAATTGCATGAATGAAACGGAGCAAATGGTTCGGGGAAGACAGTATTTTTTTTCCTACGGCACGTGAACGTAAGAGTTTATTTACGTACGTGTGTGAGTATGTCTATATTTACATGTTATCAATAAATGCTTGAATTCAGTGTTTTTTCTGATTATTTTTTTTTTCTTTTAACTCTCACAATCGATTACACATCAAGAATACAACAACAATAAAATAAAATTGAAAAGTACAGGTGTGGGAGTCCTAAAACAATGAAAAGAAGTAAAGTCTACCTACATAAATAAGATTTTAAACAACGAAAATGTCTTAGTAGAAGAATATAAAAAAAAATTATCGATTGGATTGATTTGGTTTGGTTGTTAAAAAAAGTTGAATGAAAGCCGTAGCCCACCATACAAAGCATTTCGTTTACTGTTCAATTACTTCTCAAATACTTAACCTCTTAAGAATAGCTATGATGATATGACGAATAGCTGGAAGAATGGAAACCTTTCTACTCAAGTATTCTCTCTAATTTCATCATAAATCCCATAAAAATTTGTTCATGTTCAGTCCCCAGTACAGTAGATATTTTAAATTCTATCATGCTGAAGAATTGTATGGCTTGTATGACTGATAATATTTGTCTACAAATACGCGAAACTGATGTTGTGATAACAACAATAACTATTACTACCAAGTATTATAAATGTATGTTGGATTGACTAATATGAATATTTTGAAAGGTTGGTAACCCATAACAACTGTAAAAACTGGAGAGGATTTACCATACTTAGCTCAATCAATAGGAAAACTTTTTGTTCAGGAGATGCCATGATTCCTGATTTAAAATGTAAAAGTCTTGGCTTTGCCCAAGAAAATTCAGACTGAACCATATAATTAGAATCAATTATCGATAAAAGTCAATTGTCTCTCTACTTAATTTCTAAATTGGCCATTAACAATCCGTTTATCGGATTTCGGACTGGTTAAACACATCCTTCCGCCTTTGGTCACACCAACCGATGAAAGGGTTCCTTCAGCTTGATTTTTCTAACATGGACAAGGTTGCCCTTTTCGCCAATTTCCGCTAATCGCCGTATCGAATACCGGTCTTGTCGGGATATCCTCTCTTTCCAAGAAGATTAATTGTGCTGCTCGACAACGTAAGTTTGACACCAAGATCAAGATCAAGATCTATCCGTATAACGTTATAACGTTGGACATACCGACATACCACACGAAATGTGCAAACAGCTTGTCCAAAACCAACTAGACAGGACCATCTGTTGCAACTAATACAGAATCAATCATTTTGTGACATTGCCATTCATGACATTCCTACATATTTTAGTCTTTGATATGAAATGAAGCAGCAGTTAATAATTTTCGTAGCCGTCGTAGTCTGGTTGGGAGTATGTTGGCTGATTAGACTACAGCCAGACATCTCGAATGAACCGAAATATGAACAAATATTTCTTTCGGCAACTTCCTCTCAGCAGTCTCCTGGCATAAACTGGGAGAGTTAAATAAAATTGCCATGAAAAGCTTCTCAAAAATCTATCATTCCCCCTCGCTCTTATGGATAAAGTTAACACACACCAATTGGGTGGTGTGAGGAGATAGGTTGTAATCCTGACTAAAGTATTGTAATCAGCAATTACGTAAGTAAGTAATTAAATTTAGAATTTTATTTTGGCACTTTTGCATTTTCTTTATGCTTCATGGTAAGAGAGTAGCTTAAGGTAGGATCTCTAAGGCACATATGAATTTTAACATTGAAGTGCATAATAGGAGTCTAGTTTACATGCAAAGCTTCCATATTATGTAATCTGTTTTGATATTGTTTGACTATCGATTCACAATAACATGCCCTTCCTTCAGTCATTCCACTGCCTACCTATTCCTTACAATCAACATGTTCCATCTCCGCATTTCATAAGGTACACAAGCAAGCAAGCAAAAATGGCGAAATGGCAGCAACATCTACTATTTACTGACTGTGCATAATCATTTACTAATACAAATACACTCACAAGAGAATAGGCTTTTCTCAGCTTTTGTCTGTTTACTTATAATGAAGATACAACAGCAACAACAACAACAACACTAACAACGACAACAAAAACCAAACATAAGAACACCTTAACTAAGGCTTATTCAAAATCAACGATAGCAACAACAATAACAACAAAGGCAATGAGAATAAAAAAAACCGTAATCCATTTAATTTATTTAACAGGGAAAGAGAGAGTGAGAGACAGAGGACACCTCATACAAAACTAACGTTTACGTATGCATGCACATGATTGGCTTTAATAAAGCATTCCTAAGTGAAGATATATGAGAGTGAAAGAGGAAGGGGGAAAACATACAAGAAGAAGAAGCAAGAAGAAGTGTTTTTAAGAAAGTTGTTTAAAAAATCAAAANCAAAAGAAAAGGTAGAGGAGTGAATATTCCAAGTATGTTGGAACAGAGAGCATAAGTTGGTTGGGTCTGCTCATTTGTTCATACAATAAAAACTTCAACTGACATGAATATGTCAATATGTTCTAATGATACTTGATGGAACTATATTGCGATGATTTTTTCGCATACAAATATACATTTTACATCAGCATAGTGGATGCTATGTTCGGTTGATAGTAGCTTTGCCTATACGGCCTATTAAGCATTCACCATATCGCAATAACAATATCAACTTGAAATCGATAATGAGCCCTCAACAGAGCTGATTTCATGATCGAGTACAGCGAACATCAATAGGGCCTTTATCTTTTTATCGCTTGCGACCTACTTTTTCCTCATGATCTGATTAGTAAACTGCAATGTGTATCATTCAGGGATCAGTAATGAATCACTTTTGCGCTACTCATAAGTACTCATGAAATTTTGAGTATGACTGAGTCAACAGTATTGAAATTTAACTACTCTGATTCATTCGTACTCACAATAACGTTGATTATTGAGAAGTACTAGTTGCAATGAGTATGAGTACAACATTGACATCAAACTCATAACATTTGAAATGTGTTTGATTCATAAGCCTACTCATTCAGATTCATAAATTTCGAAAAAAACATTCGAAAAATACTCATAAATGATTCGAGTGATTTGAATCATTCATCAAAATGTACAGTCTTAGTTATTGTTGCATTTACAACAAAAGCAAAAAAGACACACAAGCAAAAAATACAGAGCAGCAAACAAAGCAAACACACAACCTTCTAGTGAGTATTGTAATGTTCGTATGTGAATCATAATTATTCTGTGATTCTTGTATATGTTGAGTCATGGAGAATAGAAATCAGAAACATTATGAGTAGTGTTAAGTATGAGTATGATGAGTACTTTATTGTATTGTATTGTATTAAAACATGTATGAATGTGTATAAGTATTAGAAATAATGAGTATGATCATCCTGAAAGAAAATTGAATATCAACAGACTAGAAGACAGCGTCAGTTGAAGTCATATTATCAACGCCTTATCGACTTTTATCAAGAAAAATAAGAAAGTTAGACTGGTAGATGGGCACAGAGCTCAAAAATCTTAATAAAAACATTTCATATTGATAAATGAAATTTTTAAAGAGGACAGTTCAACAATACGGTCATTTAGATCGCTGCTCCATCTTGCAAAGATAAAAGCTTCGATGTCATATAGTGAGGTGGTAGCAACTTTATTGAATATGATCTCAACAGTTTTGATTCTACAAACATTGAACATCTTCCTGCAAAACATGCCTGCTTAAACTGCAGTTAAGCTTAAGTTCACAGATATGTTTGGGACATGTATGGTAAGGCATGCTTCAATATTTGCATAAAGTGGAACCGAATAACTCAGATTTTAGATGCAATTACAAGGTACCAGAGATTGTTATCGAATGAACATACACAAACTACATTCTCACACGGGAATAATGGATTACTGGAGCTGTCCGTGACTGAGATATTACGAACTTCACCGATGGCTTCAAAATGCAAAGTAGAACTGGGTCTGGGGCCAATGCCGATAGGTTTACACTGAACGGGTCACACAGATTACCTAATAAGGTCAGGGTATTTCAGGCAGAGATTATTCCTATTAAACAAGCTACGCATATGATTGAAACTAGGTAACCAGCTCCTTCGAACTTGATCAGCAAGGATCAATAAAAACCTTCGAATCCAACCTTGTCAATCTAAAGGGCGTCAGGAGTTGCATAGCCTTTCTACACTGTATACGTCCACACAATACCCATATCTACTGGGTTTTTGGGCTACTGTGGTATAGTAAGGAAAAATGCGAACGAACTGGCACGGGAAAGATTGGAGATATCTGAGAATGAGATGAAAGGGGGAATTTATGGCCCCTTTTCCAAATTGGAAAAAGCAGTATGGCATTCGACAAACAGTAGATAATCATCGAATTTCAAAACTGCTGTGTCCAGCAGTGGAGAGCAGGCAAACTGGGGACTACTTGTGGAAGAAACGTGTTTTGGTAACAGAACTTATGAACTTTCCAGGTATGGTTTCTAGGCATGGTGGCGAATGTGTCACAAAGTCGACTGGTCGATTTTACCCGAAGTTGAAAGCTTACCTTACACTGGGTAACATAATGAGCACTGTAGGCCAGTGAACTTGCTTGTGAACGGCAAGAAACCCACTAAGCTTATCTAACCTAACCTCAAAGAAAAAAATATTTGTTATTGTAAGTTTATATAAAAACTGTTCCTTATCAAATTAATGACTCCCGCATTCCTTTTTTTTTTAACAATTCCTTCTAGCACGGTATCTTTATGAGATAAACTATAAACAAATTGAAATCATTTTAAAATTGTATTTAATTTTGAAAAAATTTTTTGTCTTTCTTTGCAGATTTACCATTTTCATCGGCATCTTCAACATATCATTTACATACAAACTGTACAAAATCAGAGACAATACGAATAGAATCAGGCTGCGAAATAACTAATAAACGCTGCCAATGTTGGCCCACACTGAAAGTGTGTCGCAATCAATTGGATACGGGTGTGGGGACGACAGATATACGATGGCACTTTAAAACGCTAGAGGTAATGATTGTTTTTATTTTATTTACTTCGAGTGATAATTAAGCAAATATTTACCCATGTCTTCCACTTAATCCACTTGAAACTGTAGCAGCCGTAGTGGTGCGTGAAGCTAGGTAGTAATTCAGACTGAAGGCTTACAATGATCAAATTATGTGAGACTATAACTAATAATTTGTGCTCAAAATATTATAAAGTAGTCATAGGTAGTAGTTGGTAGGGTGTTGACGAAATCCGTGCTTTAATCCCCGGATCAGGCATCTCGAAAAGAAAAATATTTCTTCGGTTCCTACTTCTCAACAGTTTTCTGGGAAAACCCTGAAGAGTAAATAAAAAGCGTTGAAAATTTTCTCGCAAATATGCCCCTCTACGCATGGATAATATTAAAACACATGGCGTGGATTATGTGGGGCGCAAATTGCTGTATGCAGAAATCCAATCGCGAAAGACAAAAATTAGAATTTCTATGTGGCAGTGAAACATGACTAAAAAACAACAATAAGCCTCAAAACTTACAAGGATTTGTGGCTATTCATCGCATATTTTGGCCAGTCACTATACAAAACGAACTCCTTTGAAACGAACGCTTCTATTCATAAGCAATTTCGTAGAAGGAAATGGAGATGGATCGGTTAAATACTCCGCAAAGATGACAGAAGCTTATGTGGAGCAGCAACTCGATATCAAATCAGGCGGCTATTAGCAAAGAGAAATAGAGATGGACCGGTCAAATACTCTTCAGAGATCACAGAAGTATTTGTAGAGCAATGAATTAAATCCACAGGTCAGACGTTGTCCGTGCAGACGACATATAACCTAGAAACGATCCATTCTGGATAACTAGACAGCAACCAACTGCAAGTGGCCAACAATTAAAAAATTAACTTTAAACAAAAATCCATAATTTGGAGAAATGTAAACACAGTTTGCCATTTTCAGCTGTCAAACAAAAGTTATCGATATCTATAGTTATAATGCAATTAAAAAAAAAAACACCACAACTATGCCGTTTATTCCCTTGCTTATAAACCTAAAGAAAATCTTTCTCTTGCATTAAAGAAGGCGAAAATAACTTAAAAATTCACATTCAAACATTACTCGAATAGCGATAAACTATGAATGTGAAACAGTACGCGCACATCTCTATTGTAAGAGGTTTCCATGTGATGAGACACTTTACAATGACAATGTCTTTATGTCTACTTCCTAACTCCCTCTACAATCTCTCAATTCCTTGGTTTTTTGCGATTCTTTCTTAAATTTTTGCATGAAATTTAAATTTTTATTTCATTCCTACTCCTTACTTTAACGCATATTGTTGAGTCTGCTTGGTTTACATGGCTGTGTATATATATGCGTGCTATGGTTATAATGAGATGGTATGTGTGAATGTTTGTATATATTTTGGGTTTCTGTAGTTAAACGTATTGTTACTGTAACACATTTTGCTTTGAAATCCATTTTGTTTAGCGTTGACAGCCACCACAAATTGCTGACATTTAATCAACGTCTCAACTGTTGTTACTAACGTTTTATAACCTTCTTACAGTTGTTGCTTTATTATAGGGATACATAACGAACGATAGTATTAGTTTACATGGTATTACAAATTCGAATTTCCTATTGAATAGTTTGTTCTTTTCTTTATAGAGAAAATGTTCGAATTTTACTGTTGAAAAGCATGACCAAACCCATGAAAAATTTTTCATATTTTTCATCGATACAGTCGTCCAGTTATTGCTGGCATACGTCATTTAATCAATGAACCCGGCTCTTCAATCAACGTAAAAAAGGTTTGTTTCATTTATTTACGCGCTAGGTTCCCCACATGGCTTTTTTAAGTTTAACTGCTGCCATCATATCTAATCTATCCCAGCCCTGTACCTTCTATTCATTCTGATGTTGCTTTCCTGGATACATTAATTTCTTACAGATTTCGTGAATGTATTCACGTGATTCAATCTTATTATCACAGAATCTACTTAATGGATTCAAGACGACCCCATTCTGAACAAGTGTTCCTTCTTGGCTGGTTATCGAACTCAGATCATTCCTGGATATCGTCATAAGTGACTGGTTTGAGAGGAATGAATGCTTTTTTCTATCTTTCCTTTCACAGACATACCTTACTATTCCACATAACGGTTCTGGCCATATTAGCAGCCCGGAAGCTGTCCTACTCGCAATCTCAACTGCTATGCATTGCCGCACATCAGTATCGTCCACATGACTTGCTATCCAGCAGAATGTAGTTCTATCTCCTTAATCTAACTGATACAGTGTCCCTAGTGTAATACTATTTCATGTTTAATCCCATAAGAGTCGAGTGATCATATGTTGGCCAAGCTAATAGATAGTATTTCTCTGTGCCAACCTTTATACTCCCTGTTCAAGTGGAATTGAGCTTTACTTTCGCTGACAGAGATTTTGGCTTGGGATACACCCAGAAGCTTCTCCACTGACTAGATATTTTTCATTTTGGGCCCAAGATAGTCCTGGTCCAGACCCAATAACTGTTGTCGCTTCGTTTAGGTATGACAAAATGACTCTCTATTATATTAAATTCACATTTGTAACTAAGTTCCGTTATGAAGGATTTTCCATAATCATAGAGTATACCGGAGACCGCTTTCCGCTCTTAAAAAGAGGATTCCCACTTAATCGATGTATTAGCTGGTAACGTTCTTCTTTTCCACTTCCCCCGAATCCAAAAAGAGGATAAGCTTGATTTCTTGTCGATAGCAGCCTCCAGACAATTCTTTCGTTAGAGTAATGTCTTGTAAGATTCACAATTGGCTACGATAACTTAACACTTACATAGCTCTCCAGAGACTCTCGCATGAAATCGATGATCGATCCATAATGAAATTCTTCTGACAAATATTTGCATGAACGAATCAAACAAACTTTGAGACACTGTCAGGTTATCTGTTCAGTATGAAATTATCGAACGTAGAATTCGAATCAAACTAAAATGATATCAAAATCGCCGCAGTCTAGTAGGTAGTTTGTTAGCTTACTAAACGTGAGGTCGTAATTCAAACTCATGTCGAATACTTGCTTACTCACTTACTTTGTTGGCCATTAACAAATCGTTTAACGGATTTCGGACTGCATTAACACATTCATCCAGCCGCCTCCATTTCTTGCGCGCCTAAGCTTCCTCGATTTGCTCCTTCGAAAGCCAACAAGGTCGTCCCCTCTGCCGGCTTCCACAGATCCCGATATCAAATACCCGTTTCACCGGAGTGCCCTCTTCCGTTTGTACGACATGGCCAAGCCAGCGCAGCAGCTGGATATTAATACACTGAACAACATCCATATCACTGAGAAGCTCATACAGCTCACTGTTCGATCGAATGTGGAAATCATCGCCAACATGCACTGGACGGAAGATCTTACGTATGATTTTTCTCGCGAATACTCTCAAGGCTGCTCCATCAATGCTTAGTAGTTCATGCCTCTGCAACCCATGTCACATGTTTTGAACACAACAAAATATGAAAAATAA
>QOCX01005750.1:0-10254 GCA_005959815.1 Sarcophaga bullata | reverse complement strand
CCCAATTCAAAAAGATCAATAATTTTTATTTTACTTCTTTAAAACTAATCGAATTAATTTTTTCATTTGGTATTTTTTTAATTTTGTATTTGTATATTTAAGAATAAGATTCTCTATATATTTATATTGAAAAATGTTGACCAATATCCAATTATTCGGTATTCTGCTGCAAAGCACGATGTTATGTTGTGAAGTTTTTATGCACTGCGATAGATCTTTTGTTGAGCATTTTCTCATAGCGCTTAACTAAAGATAATAAAATAAAAAATTAGAGATGGTAAAATTTACCACCACCTCAATAGTTAACGGTTAATGTCGTAGTTATTAGATGTAAAGTCTCGATTCAAACTCCAAATCAGACATCAAAACGAAAACATGAGATTTCTGGCAAAAACTCTGGCAGAAAATAAATTTGCCATGAAAAGTTTTTCAAAAAAAAAAAAAAAAGAAAAAAAATGGTCTTTCGGAGTCGACTTAGAACTCATAAATAACATTAACGCACACAAAATGGGTGATGTGAGATACTAGGTCGTACGTGTCCATCACTACATTGGTGCTTATAGTTGTTGTGTACTGGAGATTTTTAAATTTCCTCTTGGGTGAGTATAATAAACAAATTTTAAATTCAAACGCTTCTAAAATCATTATCCCTTAAATGTGCATATAATTTATAATCTGATTAAAAGTTACTAATTTTTTAATGAAATATGTACTCGTAGATGAAAACCAAAGTACCAAAGTTATTTATGCTTATGAAAACCACAAACAGATTTTATTGCATATTCATGAGTTAAATAACAATACATATGTTAAATAATTGCATTCTTTGAACATTAAACTTTAGAATCAGAAAGATGTATCAAGTATTTTTAACATAATGCATGTTTCCTAATCGCATATTTGTACGGATGCCAAATGTTCTATGCAAACAAATTACGCATACCAAAACAATTGTCCTGCATAAACTATTATCAATTTACAATGATTTAAGCTGACATGTTGTGTTAATTACTGAAAAGCAGCATGTTAAAATAGATAACAACATATTCTATGCATTTCAATGAAGTCACTTTAAACGCATGTAATATATACAGTGAATCACAGTGAAATTGGTCCACTTGCCATTAAGAATGTGTAAGAACAATAAAACTAAGAAAGCCATTTTTAATATAAAAATTTAGGATTCAATCAGTTAACTTAATTCATATCAAAAATTTGTATTCCCCAGATTCAAAAATACTTCCACGATGTGCTTATAAGTGAGGAATATCGAAATCCTACACTTAAGAGCATATAGTCGCGTATCACTCAACCTGGTAGAATTCTATTTATCTTATTGACAGCTCAAGCTTGTGTTCGATGGAATGCCAGCTTCGTCTTTGTGTGGTGGATAAACTTGTAATTTGCTGGGCCAGCGTGTTACTTTTCACCCAGTATTGGTTTGCTGAAGAAAATGGATGCGCAGCAGAGNGCATACTTTATAGACATAGCCAAAAGTCGTATTGCAACATTAACTAGTCAGAGAACAGGGTGTGGTACAACATCAGCAAGTTTGTTTGTTCCTTCTGAAGGGCCTTATTTAGGCCTGTTTGGTTCTCATTTAATTTTTGTCACAAATTTTCGATGGCGAACAAATCTTGTGGGTTGAATTTAAATAACTTAAGGACATTTGTTCAACAGCAATTACCTTAGAACTCAAGCTATATGCTCATGGTCATTGCCCTAGTACAAATCAAGTGTGTTCTTTATTCCCAGAATTTTAGAACTTTGTTTTGGTTGCCTTTCAAAGTTTCTAAATCCTGCATTTCATTCGCATTTCCTTCAACAAAATATATCATTTCGTGTCGTCCACCGTGTTTCACAGCAGGAGGCAAGTGTCTGCATAGTAAGCTATTCCTTATTTTAGGTATGCACCTGTGTCCGGTCAAGTTACGCTGTTTGAAACAAATTATTTCTGTGTCTACCAACAAACACGTGGAGATGCAACGTAATCTTGGGGGTTGATTAGGTGATTTGGTTGACGCCAATCAGGCAGTCTGGATCGTATCGTCGGAGTTAACGGTTGATAAATAAAATTAAGAAAAATTGTGTTTTATTAGTCGGTTCAGTTGGTCGAAATGACTTAACATATTTAAAAAAAATCAGTACAGAATTCCTCAACTTATATACATATTTGTTTTTGTTTCTGTTTATATCATACGTTTTGTGTGTTTTGTTTTTGTCTTGTATGTCTCTTTAGTTCTAGACCTTTTAACAGTAGTTTTATACAAACCATAGAAATATATAAAATAAATAGAAATATAAAAAATAATTCAAATTTACGACATTTGACTGAAATGTAAAAAAAAATTTCTCATAATATTTGGTTGTTAAAATTGTCCAATTGTAGCTGTTCTAACTAATTGTTGGTATTGTCGGTTGCTCAATTTAAAATTTCATCGATCTAAGGAGCTTTTTACGTAAATAGAAGGTTTTCTAATATGTATTCTCTACATGCAAATAATTTGGCATTGAAATAGCACATAAAGATGTAATATTTTCTAATCTTATATATAAGCATCAATGTATGTTTGTTTATTTGTTTGTTTGTACCTTATAGGAGACTAAACAGCTGAACCGATTTTCATGAAATTTTTACAGCAACTTCCTGTATATCTAGATGGACCTATAGGCTATATTTTACTATGAAATTTTTAATAGGCGAGGTGCCACGCCCACCTATAAAATAAGTATAAATAGTTGTATATCACAGAAACTACAATAGCTAGAGTCATCAAATTTTTGTACAGACAATTTTGATATCCACTCATACATTTTGGGAAATGGGCTGAATTTATATATTGGGCGTGTCACTTTCAATGCAAAGAACGTACGAAATTAGTATATCTCAGAAAATATATCCAGAGCTCTTAAATTTTATTGGAATTAGTTTAGTATCAATATGAATATTTTAAAGACTAATAAAGCCGTACTAAAAAAAGGTCGTGACACTTTTCATGTGAATTAAAAGCATATATCTAGAAAACTATTAGAGTCTCCAAATTTTAGATGTACAATCTGTACATAGATATTAGCAATAGTAGGCGTGGCACCGTCCATAAAAAACCAATACGAAAATAAGTATATCTTTTAAAATATAAAAGCAAGAGTTCTCATATTTCTCATGTATTACTTCAGTATCAACGTGATCATTTTGGGTAAAAATGTATAGGCTAGCAATAGTGGGCGTGGCTTCTCCGATATGAATTAATTGCATATATCTTGAAAACTAATTAAGAGCTAAGCTTAGCCTTCCAAATTTCGCATGCTACAATCTGCAAAATTAGCAAATTGTAGCGTGTGGCAATACATTATAAAGTTAATGCAAAATAATTATATCTTGCAAATATATGGGAGAAATATTAGTATATCAATATGATAATATAAGCTCACATTTATTATCTGAGAGAAAACAAATGATCGGAGCTTAGCAATAACAAGCGCTAGCCCCCACCTCACATAATCAGAAAAATGTTAAATTTTTATAACTAAACAATATAAAATCCATACTCTTTCAATTACGTGCACATCACTTTCAGTACTCAATATTTGCAAATTTTTACAATAGCTTTCTGTTTGCCTGGAAGGAACTATAGGCCTTTATAAATTACCTAATACTCCGTTAAGAAATAAAAATCCTATGATGACGATGAAGATAATACTACTAAAAAAAATTTCAGTTGAATGCTAGATTCTCAAATCGTAATATACGTTATTTTAAAAGTTAAGTTTTGTGCAAAAATTGTAAACCAAAAATGCACCGAAAAAAGTCCTGCCCACTTTCAAACTTACCAAAAAGTCTTTAACACTCAAAGAACAAGAGAAATATTGATCGAATGCGAAACTCCCCTTTACAATGAACGCTGTCGCGCTTTAACCTCTAGAGCTTACGAAACAACTGATCAGCATATAGAACGCCTGGAAAGTCAACGATCTAGAACCTCAAATTTGATATCTTCTGTATAACAGCAGGCACATATGAACATACACGGCGACTCATAAATGAACGTGCACGATAGTCAACATCAAGAACTACTGAGAAAATCGTAGATAAGATAAAATTAGATAAAGATAACATTTTAAGAACATTTTGTAAATATTAATCCGAAAATAAATATCTTTAAATTAAACTTAACAGATCTTTTGCCTTATTACGTTTTTTGATAAAAGAAAAAATTTACAAACTAAATACGCATTTAAAATATATATTTTTTATTTAATAACGCTAGGAGGTAGCGAAACACACCGGGTTTTAGCTAGTTCTTAACTAAAAAAGGAAGGTAATTGAAAAGAGGGTTACCAGAAAAACATTAAATTTCGAAGGGGATGAGAAATTATTTTTCTTTTAAATGTGTACGTTATGCAGACGATAGGAAATTTTTCTTTCCCAGTCTATATAAGAATTTAATCCATTACAAAATTTTCCTATTTCACAACAACAACAAGAATTCACAGGACATAAAACAAACGCATTCAAAAGGAAAATTCTATTATTTGATGCTAATAATTCTCCAAATATGTTTACACAGCAATCAATCAATGAAGGCAATGAAAGCAAAAACTCGCACTTCTCGTATGAAGACAGAGAGTAATCCAATATATGATCAAAAAAGGCAATTGTAAACAACTTCAAGATTGCGTGCTATAGCCAATCGGTATCTATCGGAAACTAGAAAAGCTTAAATTTAAAAGCTTAAATTTAAAAAATTAATAAAAGAAAAACGGTTTAAAATTTGGCCAAAATTGTTTTCTTGTTGTGAAGTATAAATGTTCCGTTTCGAAATTTAATATTATTTGATTCATATTGCATATTCGATCGGATCAATTTTCGTGCACTTTTTCGAGTGTATAGGCTCGTGACTGGGCAATACTCAATTAACTCTGGCTTGTAGTTATAACGTCTTACTTTAAAGGCGGCCCACAGAATAGAGTCTAATAGTGTTAAATAGCAACTTTGGCGATCAACTGACATCACCATTCTGGCTAAATGAAGCAGGATTTACGGTTTAAATTTCTAATTCATCATCGCTTTTTGTGAAATCAAGACACTTTAGAAAGAAGAAGAATAAAGGAGTAAATCACTCAACTAATTGTTTTATAAATAGTCACACACTTGCATTTATAAAAAATTCTTCTATTTATTAAATTACACTTTTATTTATGAGAACCCATGACCCCAGAGTTACTTCAACATTACGTAATACATATTGTTACGAAAATGGAAATGGTGTAACATCGTTTAATATTAAAATGTTAAACGAAAGCTACAAAAACAAAAATAACGGACTCGTTTGCCTGATTAACAAATAAACAAAAATAAAACAACAATACCAATATAACGAAAAAGGGATAAACAAGTAGACAACAAACAAGAACAACGCTGAAGGGACGAACGTAAACAAGATACAAAAACAACAAACAACATGTTTACATGCATAGAAATCTTGTGAACACAAAAACTAGAACCTCCGAGAACATACATCAGACTGTTTACGTCGCTACATAAAAGGCAAGGCAAAGCATGCAAAGTCGGAGTAGAAGTTCAGCTCTACGAGCTCATATTTCAAACGTTTTCAAAAGGTAAAAACGTAACAATATATTTATGTATGTAAGTACATTCGGGTTGCCAGATTTGAAAGTAAAAATCATGTAACTCAGTACAATTTTTATTTCATATAGGAATTGAAAATCGCTACGGTCTAATAGGTAGTGTGTTGGCTTATCAAAAGTGAAGCCACAGTGCAAACTTCAGCTCAGGCATCTTCATTAAATCGAGATATATAAAAATATTTCTTTGGCAATTTCTGGCAGAAATTCTGAGGGTAAAGAAAATTGTCATCAAAAGTTTCTGTAGTTCAAATTCGATTTTAAACTGTAGGTCCCGCCTTTCGTGTATAAATTTAACACATACAACATAACTGGTGTGGGAGGCTAGATCGCAATCCTGACTGAAAGGTAATAACGTACAATTACGTATGTTATATATCTATGTAAGACATTGAATGATGTGGGGACTTGAGTAGTTAAATCATGATGGGTGTCCGATGAAAGCTGTACATAAGTGCACTTCTTGGTAAATGTTTCTTAGACGATTAACTCCGCTAAATAGACACGTTAGGTTGTATTAACTTAATGTGTTACTGAATGGATACTCCTCCTCCTCTCATTAAAAGGACCACCTAAGGGCAGATATCTCAGAGCCAATGCAGGATGTACAACCAGCCTAGTGCAAAAAATCACTGAATCTCTATTCGAAATGCCGTGCTAAAAATTGGAAGAAAGCCAAATTCTACGGACTATCGATCATGGCACCCATTATTTTTTTATGCCTTTCTTTTTCTTTCTTTTATATGTTTAAACATAAAGCGAAATCGAATGCTTTTCTTTTGTTAAAATAAGTCGATCTCCAGAATAGGATGTAAAGATATAACTCTCCTTAAGGCAGTCGGTTCGACCAATGTATTGGCAATGTATTCTTAATAAAAGGTCATAAGATATCTCCACTCACTCTAATTTTATTTATGACAATAATACCCCTAAGGTGTAAAAACTATATGGCGGGTCCACTAGTAATTTATTTGATCATGTAACTCAGGATCTTTGTGGAAAGGAAGTGATCCAATCAACTACTACTAGTCAGTACAAATTTGTTTAGGGTGACCGTGCTTACGAGGGCTTATTGTCTAATCTTTGGTATAGAAGACAATAGAAAAGAAATTCCAGAGTTGTAGAAACACCAGCTAAATACTATCCAGCCAGTACAATGGTACTGGCGTTTAGTAACAGCGCCTAATTCGACAACAGAATAGCAAAAATCGTCTATATTTGTGCAAAATACTAGAATCAAATATGTGAGCACATTAATATTACTTTTGGTATTCCTTTAAGTATTTTTAATTAAAATTCTTAAAAAGTCTTTACATCATTCGACTTTTAATTCTAATTTTCTTATTTTAACATGAACTGCATAAATTCGAAAAATTTGTAAATTTATTTCAAAAATTTGTCTGACAGACTTTGTCGTATACTCGTACGTAGATATGCATATCCTTGATACGAAGAAGTAACATAATGAAAATGTTATCAATCTCAAGCACTCTATGCAGAAAACTACACATGCCAAGAATATAGAAGAGCTGTTGTGCAGCTTTATTAACATTATAAATGGAAACTCTCTACAATATCGTATTACTAAATAGTAGTTTCAGTTCATAGTGTTCTTTAATCTTTCCGTATCAGCAAAGCCAACGAAATACTGATGAAAGTTTTTGCATAGATGAGTGAATATTTATGTGACATGAAGATTTTTGTTATTTCTTCGTTACGTTCTTCTTGATGAACTTCCTGTAGCACTTTTTAATATTACAACCCAACGTGTTTTTCATCTCTCATACATTTGCTAGTTTGTAGTTGTTCTTGATATGCAACTTCTATGATTTTCACTTCTTTTGAAATTCATTTGCTCTCTGTGATGCAAATAGTACGAGTGAAAAGGAATTTAATTACCGGCTTCCCCCACATACGAATCAGTTTATGATTGTAAAATACAAAATTTAATATCGTAATAAGAACNNNATTTAATATCGTAATAAGAACACGAAGGAAAAGGCAAAGTACTCAATGTTAATACAGTGCCATCGTTCTTTTTTTTTTAAGATTTTGTCTTTTAAACCTTTAAACTTGTTTCAAAAACTTTTTCTTTCGTTGCTTAATGATTTCTATCTAAGGCAAGTATACTCGGCATAAACGTAGTAAAATGTTTCTACCTGTAAAAGTAGCAAATTATGACTAAAAATCAAAAGATGTGTAAACAAATTTGCATACAAGTTATGACAAAATTTAAAAAGGCTTTATAAATCGATAAATTTTACAGGTAAACACAGCATACATACATAATTTACCATTACAACCCTTCAGCCAGGATTACGGCCTAGCTTCTCACACCACTTATGTTGTGTGTATTAATTTTTATACATGAGTGGCGGGACCTACAATTCAAAGTCGAATTCGAATGACAGATTTTTGAGAAACACTTCATGGCAATTTTATTTTTACTCTCAGAGTTTTTGAACCAGAAAATCTGCTGATGAAGGAAGATCACCAAACGAAATATCTTTTCATTTCTGCGTTTCATTGGAGATGTTTGACTTGAGGTTTGCACAGTAGGCTTCACGTTTAATAAGCAACACACTACCTACTAACTACGGAGACTTAAAAAATATAACTTGTGTGGAAATATCCGCAAATTAATGTTCAAATATTAAATTAGTCCTTTGCCGCCTGAAGTTACGATACTTTAGGAAAATGTGTGTATAAATGGACATCAATTAATTATCTTTGTCCTCCAATCTGTGAAAAATCAATGATAACAGACAAGTATACTCTATAACGCAGCTTGACTAATAGTTGTCAAGAATCTAGAGTAATCTTTCAACGCAAACTGAATACTGACCTGCTGAATCGTTGGCTAACACAAAACTTTACTGCATTTGCTATTAGTAGTGTATGTCCAAAAACATACCTCATACTTCCAACTTACTGTACGGGCAATAATAAGTTCTGGTTTCTAGTTGTTACTCAGTAAGTATATATCACGCTCCAAAATCATTTGTGCATATCATTATAGATGTCTAATGGTCGCAGTAGGTATAGTAGATATCTGAATTCTACTATAAAATTTACATTCACAAGACTAATTATTAAAAATTTTATATGCAATAGTTTCGAATGTAGAAATGAGATTATCAAGAACTAGCTCCTGACTAGATGATCTATAAGTTTAACGCAAAGAGCTCCAAATGACTTAATACTCCATTCCAATCAGAACATTTAGCACTCCATAAGTGAAGCGTTTAACAAATTAAATTTAATATGTTCAGAGTCCAACGAATTGGACACACTACGGTGGTAGAGTTTTGAAAGGTTGTCCATGGTTATCAGTAGCGGGGGGGACGTCCAAAGGAACGTTGTAAGTTACAAAGGGAAAAAAATCTTTTTTTTAGGGCTTCATTTTTTCACTTTGCATTTCTCTGTTTTTTTCTAAACTTATTTAGCAAAATTGAATTTCGAAGAAATTTTGTATTAGTTTTTTTATAGAAAATTATTAGATTTCGATGCTTTACAAGAATATTGGTGGTTAATAGACTGGTTATATTAAAAAAAAATAAAAAATAACTAGTTGTTACTCCAGTAAGTTATATCAGCTCAAAATCATTTGTTGCAATATTACTAGAATGTCTATGGTCGCATTAGGTATAGTAGAATATCTGAATTCTACTATAAAATTTACATTCACAAGACTATTATTAAAAATATTTTAGGCATAGTTCGAATGTAGAAATAGATTATCCAAATATAGTCACTGACTAGATGAATCTAATAAGTTTACGCAAAGAGCTCCAAATGACATTAATACTCCATTCCAATCAGAACATTTACACTCATAAGTGAAGGCGTTTAACAAATTAAATTGTAATATGTTCAGAGTCCAACGAATTGGACACTACGGTGTAGTTTGAAGGTTGTCATGGTTATCAGTACGGACAGTCAAAGGAAAGTTGTAAGTTACAAAGGAATCTTTAGGCTCATTTTTTCACTGCATTTCTCTGTTTTTTTAATCTTATTTAGCAAAATTAATTTGAAGAAATTTTGTATTAGTTTTTTTATAAAATTATTAGATTTCGATGCTTACAAGAAATATTGGTGGTAATAAGACTGTTATTAAAAAAAAATAAAAAAATAATTAATAAATAAACTCATTAACTTCCTCAAAAGCATAATTTTTTACTTTCGCAAACTAAGAACTTTTATTTGTAAGATGAATAACTTCAGACGAACGTCTATTTGTATGAAAAAACACTCAAGGTATTTTTCTGAGATCGGCAAACACAATGTATCAGATCTATAGCCCCCGAAAACCGGTATAGCGAGTTCTTGATAGTCAGGGCAACGCTCTTGATAGTCCAGAACCAATCAAATTTCCGATCGAAATATGGTATTGTAGGACTTGCCTATAAAATCTTTCGAAGCCAATTATTATCTGAAAATCTTTCTACATTGTTCCAGAAATCTTTACGGGAAAGAGCTTTTGGTCTTCTACTTTAATTGTGAGAAGATTTGTAGTAGTCCAATATATTTTTGTTTTGATAATCCTGCAAACGTTAATTAAACTCCGCATTCCACCAAGCCGTTAGTTCCGCATGTCCTAATATTTTT
>QOCX01005749.1:236-12358 GCA_005959815.1 Sarcophaga bullata | reverse complement strand
TATTATTTTTTTTAATTTTTAAGCATTTTTTTTACTTATAATATAATAATGAAAGCTCGCTGTTTATTAGTTATTCGTTATGTTTTTTTTATTTTCTTTTTATTTAACAATTAATAATAATAATAATAAAAAAAATAAAAATAAAAAAAAAGAAAGGAAAACAATAATTAAATTGTGATTTCTTATAATTTGTGTATATTATTTGTAATAAACTGTGTTTTCAGGCACAAAGTGAACAAAACAACAGAAAATATTTTTTAAACTATTTATTAATGAAATTTTATTACTACACCTTGCATTTAATTTTTATTTTTCTTTTTTTTACAATATTTTAAAATGAACGAACGAATAGTTTAAAAGGTTTCGATTCAAATCTATTAGCGCTTGATTGATTATGTAAAATGTTTTCATAACTAAAATTTTAGAATTTTTTTCTTTTCTTTCTTTATTTTGCTAATCTACGTTCAATTTTTTATTTTAAAATGGACATACAATACGTTTTTCTTGTTGTTGTTGTTTTTTTTTAACAATTTTAGCTTTCTACTTAAAGAACTAACTACAAACAAACACAAACAAACATATTTTAAGGTTAAGGGAGAAAATTTTGTTTTTTCTTTTGCAATAGTGTTGGGTTTTTAAAAAAGAATTTAAAAAAAAAGAAAAAGAAAAAAACCTAAAGACAGTAGCAATTTTACTGTCTTAAGGACGGGCGTTATGGTGGCTTACAATACCAAAGAAATTCATTTCAAATTTATGCTTTAAAGCCTTGGCTTTCGAAAAATTTTTCTTTTGTATTGCAAGGCTTGGTAATCAGCCTCTCAGATTTCTTAGTTTTAACAATAAATTTCTACTGTCTTAAGGAGAGGATATTATGGCTTACAATACCAAAGAAAATTCATTTTAATTTTATCCTTTCAAGCCTTGGCTTTCGAAAATTTTTCTTTTGTATTGCAAGGCATGACAATCAGCCTCTCAGATTTCTTAGTTTTAACAATAAATTTCTACTGTCTTAAGGGGGGCGTTATGGTGGCTTATAATACCAAAAGAAAATTCGTTTCAAACTTATGCTTTAAAGCCTTGGCTTTCGAAAATCTTTCTTTCGTATTTCTAGGCATGACAATCAGCCTCCCAGATTTCTTATTTTTAACAATAAATTTCTACTGTCTTAAGAGGAGGATATTATGGCTTACGATACAAAAGAAAATTCATTTTAAACTTAAGCTTTAAAGCCTTGGCTTTCGAAAATTTCTTTTTCATATCACAAGACCTAGTAATCAGCCTCCCAGATTTCTTATTTTTAACAATAAATTTCTACTGTCTTAAGGGGAGGCTATTATGCCTTACAATACCAAAAGAAAATTCATTTTAAACTTAAGCTTTAAAGCCTTGGCTTTCGAAAATTTCTTTTTCATATTACAAGACCTAGTAATCAGCCTCCCAGATTTCTTATTTTTAACAACAAATTTCTACTGTCTTAAGGGGGGCGTTATAGTCGCTTACAATACCAAAGAAAATTCATTTTAAACTTATGCTTTAAAGCCTTGGGAATCGAAAATGTTTCTTTCGTATTGCTAGGCATGACAATCAGCCTCCCAGGTTTCTTATTTTTAACAATAAATTTCTACTGTCTTAAGGGGAGGCTATTATGCCTTACAATACCAAAAGAAAATTCATTTTAAACTTAAGCTTTAAAGCCTTGGCTTTCGAAAATTTCTTTTTCATATTACAAGACCTAGTAATCAGCCTCTCAGATTTCTTATTTTTAATAATAAATTTCTTCTGTCTTAAGAGGAGGATATTATGGCTTACGATACAAAAGAAAATTCATTTTAAACTTAAGCTTTAAAGCCTTGGCTTTCGGAAATTTCTTTTTCATATTACAAGACCTAGTAATCAGCCTCCCAAATTTCTTATTTTTAACAATAAATTTCTACTGTCTTAAGGCAGAAGGGTTATTAAGTCTTACTATACCAAAGAAAATTCATTTTAATTTTATCCTTTGAAGCCATGGCTTTCGAAAATTTTTCTTTTGTATTGCAAGGCATGACAATCAGCCTCTCAGATTTCTTATTTTTAACAATAAATTTCTACTGTCTTAAGGGGAGGCTATTATGCCTTACAATACCAAAAGAAAATTCATTTTAAACTTAAGCTTTAAAGCCTTGGCTTTCGAAAATGTTTCTTTTGTATTACAAGACATGGTAATCAGCCTCCCAGATTTCTTATTTTTAAAAATAAATTTCCACTGCTTTAAAAGGGAGGAGTTATTAAGCCTTACAATACCAAAGAAAATTCATTTTAAACTTATGCTTTAAAGCTTTGGCTTTTGAAAATCTTTATTTCGTATTTCTAGGCATGACAATCAGCCTCTCAGATTTCTTAGTTTTAACAATAAATTTCTACTGTCTTAAGGAGAGGATATTATGGCTTACGATACAAAAGAAAATTCATTTTAAACTTAAGCTTTAAAGCCTTGGCTTTCGAAAATCTTTCTTTCGTATTTCTAGGCATGACAATCAACCTCCCAAATTTCTTATTTTTAACAATAAATTTATACTGTCCTAAGGGGAGGCTATTATGCCTTACAACACCAAAAGAAAATTCATTTTAAACTTATGCTTTAAAGCCTTGGCTTTCGAAAAAAATTTTCCTTTGTTCTGTAAACCTTATAAGCCTCCTTCCAAGTTTCTTATTTCTTAGTTTCTTTTAATTTTTTTTTTTTTTCAATATTTTTCTTTGTTGCAACTACTTAAAGCTTATAATTTTAGTTCTAAATTTAGTTTTCAAGGATAATTATAATTATTGTTCAAAAATTAAATTAAAAACAAATATTTTTTGTTTCCTTTTTACTTTTGTTGTAGGACAATGAATGAACAATAATTGTTATCCTTCCTTAGTAAATTATTTAACAACTACGATCATTAATAACATAGTATAGAGGAGTTTCTTTTTCTATTCATATGCTAGTAATAATACAAAAATAAACTTAGTGTGTGTGTTATTTCGTTTTTGAAAATAATAATTCGTTACATCTCTAAACAGAGTGAGAGATGAATGTTAGTTTAGGAGGGACGACAAGGCTGGCTGTAAAAATAAAACCTACAAAGTGTTATCTATCAAATATGTATCATGATATATTACTTGCATACAACGGTTAGTACATTAATGTTCTAAAGTATGCCTATTGATTTAACAAACATAACTGGGGCTCCGCAGTGGGATTTTCAGTAATACGTTATCTTTTCGACTGAACAGAGTATTGGTATGGGTGGTGGCTGCAGCATTCTGCATTATAAAGTGGACATTAATTGTATGCTTCTTTAAAGACATTCCTCTTTCCTTGCTCCTCATCAATGTTGTCTAGGCCGTCAACCATGAGTTCATATAAAATATGGCAGTCTTTCGTTTAATTTGCACAATTACCGATTGCTCCATTACTGTAGACTGATGATCTGTTCCCCTCCTCCTCCTCCTCCCTGCTCCTCCTCATAGTCCATGTTCATTCGTAGTGGAATAACCTAAAATTGCAATCGTTGTTGTTATTTTATGTTATATATTTATGGCTGTTTCACGAGCACAAACGTGTATTGTTCTTAACGTTTTGTTTTGTGTGGTGTTGTTGTTTGTTGTTGTTGTTGTTGACCGTTTAATTTAATCAGCTAGAATGCGTTCTTGTTCCCTCTTTAGAAAAATTGGCAAAGAAAATATTCCGAATATGATACAGTATTGGTGCCGCAGGCGATGAGGCTGGTGTTTTAAGGCGTAGCTAAAAGTGGTTACCAAGTTTTTTTTTTTTGTAATGATAAGTTGAATGATCGTCCAATTTGAAGGGCAGCAAAGGCAGCATCCATTTAGCATTACCATTAAGCAGCAAGGCCCATAATTTATTTTTTTTTTTGTTTTTTAAGAGGAAATAGTAGTAGTAGGATATAGTTCTGCTTTTGTTATTAACGGAAACATTGATCTTGAAATGAATGTAGATTTTTAATTTTATTTTTAATTTTTAGTTTTAGGATTGTGTGTATTTGTAATATGTAATTTAATTTTGATTTTTTATCTTTTTTGTTTTTTGTTTGTTTTTGTTTGTTTTGTGAATGTTCAAAAATAAAATAAAAGTGTAAAGTTTATGTTTTTTTTTTTTTTATTTATTAAAAAAAAAAATTTTGTTTCCAGATGAATAGTTCAGTTCCATGTATTAAGTATGGAATTAATAATAAGTGCCTTGAAAGTAATATGATCTGTGATAAGAGTTTGATGAAAGTTTAAGAAAATAAAAAAAAAAGATTTTTTTTTGTATGTATTCAAAGCGTGCCAACTTAACGAACAACCCAAGATAATTTTCGCAAATACTTTTTTTTTTTTTGTTTAATAAAACAAAACGAACATTAATTTTATTTTTTTTTAATTTAAACAAATTGTTTTTCTTTTTAATTGTTTTAAATTATTTTATTTTTTTTTTTTTTGGTAATATAATGTAGTAATGAATACAGAGCTCGAAATTTGAATTTTTTTTTTTAATTACTTTCAACATGTAAATATAATATTAATGTAGACTTCGGAACAAAAAATGCAATTTTGTGTTAACAATTATTAATATATAATAAAATAATAATAATCAATAATAAAAATAAACTAATAAAGGTTACTTAATAAATATCTTAAAGCCGTGCTTTCAAGCATACATATATATATTAAATATTGGTCTTTTTTTAATTTTTTTATACATTTTTTTTAAATTATTTTTAATATTATTTTTTTTTTAATCAAAAAAAAAAAAATACATAACAAAATGCCTTAAAACATGGAAGAAAATATAAAAAAAAAAATACAATTAATTTAAAAAAAAAAAATATAATTTTTAAGCTTAAACACCTTTGAATTTGAAAACCGAAAACACAATCACCTGTCATAATAGCCCACCATAATTACCATTTGGAAAAAAAAAATAAATACACATAAATAAGATATAAAAATTATAGAAGAACAAAAATAAAAATTTTGAATTTTTTTTTTATTAAAAATATTTTATTTTTTTTTTTTAATTTTTTTTAATTTTTTTTTTCTTTAAACTAATTTTTA
Organism: Sarcophaga bullata; assembly: GCA_005959815.1. NCBI lineage: Eukaryota > Metazoa > Arthropoda > Insecta > Diptera > Sarcophagidae > Sarcophaga > Sarcophaga bullata. Next base: position 7,279 of record QOCX01005749.1, on the reverse strand, counting down.
ACTATACTAAAAAATTATGAAACCAGTTCATAATTAACTCTTGTCTTCTTTGTTTCTTTTGCCAAAAACGTTTTTTTTTTAATTTTATAGATCCGCTCTTGTTGGCCTTTATTAGCTTATGCATGTGGTGTTTTTTTTTCCGGGATTTATTTAAATGCCTAGGTCCCCAATGTGTTGAATTAACTCTGGCTTAGTCCTTGATAAATTTGTCGTGGCCAAAACTTTGTAAAGAACCCACAGCTGTATCGATACACATACACACAGATTTTTTTTATTTATAAAATTATTTTTTTGTTGTTGTTGTTGTTGTTGGTTTTTTTTTAAATTGGCCCAAAAAACATAAGAGAAAAAAAAATAAATAAAAAAAAGAAAAAGAAAATTATAAAAAAATAAAAACAAAAAAAATATTTAAACAAAATAAAAGCCTACTACCACAGGAAACTAAAACCAAAAAAAAAAAAAAAACATATACAAAGTACAACAATGGTGCTTTTCTAATCTATTTGATTTGAGTCATTATTCAGGCAGAAATCGGGAATGTGGAGTCTTTGGGAAAGCAAAACTATATAACACTGCATTAATGGAATGTCTATGGCATTGATTTAAGGCTTAAAGCCTTATGGTTGTTATACAATTAAGTTTCAAGTAATCATCATACACCTTATGTAATGTTTTACGTAACGTTAAACGTATTAAACGTAAGCATAACAATTAAGCTACAAACGACATTTAAACGACATTTACGCTTAGATATACATTTTTGCAAATCAATTTTTATATTATTTTCGTTACAAAAAATAATTTTTAATCGAATATCATAGAGCGTAGAGCTTGTTTTATGGATCAGAATTAAAATTCTTATGTTAAAAAATAAATACAAATGCATTGTGAGCATATATTTAAATAAGATTTTTAATTTATTTATCCTCTGTTTCTGTAAGACAAGCAATTTCAGACAATCGAAAATTGGTATGAAAATAACTCAAATAGCAATTGAGCATAGGTTAGGTTAGGTTAGGCTAGGTTCGGTTGTGGGAGACAAAAGTCATGTGCCTACATAGCCTAGTTTTATTGGAAAATCACCCCGTTTGACACATGCAACAATAATTAGTGTAATGACGTACTTTTAGTACGTACTTTCAGTACGTCATTCTGGCTGAAGTAATCCTTGCTTATGTATGTCAATATTACTACGCTAATTGTCAAATTAAATGCTATAAACTTGAATACATACATACATACATAATTGATCATTACAACCCTTCAGTCTGGATTACAACATAGCTTCTCACACCACTTATGTTGTGTACGTTAATTTTTTATACATGAGCGGCAAGACCTCCAGGATGTCCACGAAGAAATATTTTCTCTTCAAATTTTCGTTTTGATGTCCAACCTGGGGTTTGAACTGCGGCCTTACCTCTAATAAGCCAACACACTACCTATTAGACTACAACGACTTCACCTGCTTGGCACATTCAGCAGAATATTTGCGGTTTGTCGTGGAGCCTGATTGTAATCCTGACTTAAAGGGTTCTAATCCCAATAATGTGTGTAATGTAGACTTCTAGTACATCATTCAGGCTAACGTAATCCTTGCTTGTGTCAATATTAGTGCGCCGATTGTCAACATTAATGTGCATCCAGGTAGGGGAGTCATTGAAGCCATAAACGTAATAGATTACTAAACGAACCATTAGTAATCAACAATCAGGCCAACACGTTTCATCCGGGTTCTGTGATCATATGAGGAATATTCTCAGCATCATAAAACATTGTTCTTCCTGTCATGCTCCCACGACAATGCATCAAGGCTCTAACAGTACTCTCATATTCACATCAGAAGACACTAATCTCGAGGTGTTTAAATTTCTTCAATTTCTAACAATTATCGAACATCAACTGACATGTTGACATCCTGTTTATTTAGAGCGAACATTAGGGGAATAGAACATTAGGGGAGTAGATCTTTTACAAAAACAACTACTAATCGTACTAATCTTCAACGCTTAGAATGTCTGGCTTAGTTGGATCCATAATCAGATTCGGATAACTTTTCGATAATTTTATTGAAAAAATTTTGAAATCTTTATGCTTTTGCATGGTAAATCTTTAGAAAATTCTTAGTAGGCAGGCGGGCCTATTTATATCTTAGAGGATAAACGAACGAGAATATTGATAATCGCTCTTGAAGTGCGGACTTCGAAAGATTATCCGTGTTTTCTGACCGATCATACATAATACATAATTGACCATTACAACGCTTCAGTCAGGATTACGGCCTAGTTTCTCACACCACTTATGTTGGGTGCATTAATTTTATACATGAGTGGCGGTACCTACAGTTTAAAGTCGACTCCAAACGACAGATTTTTGTTTAAGAAACTTTTCATGGCAATTTTCTATTTACTCTCAGAGTTTTTACCAGAAATCTGCTGAGAGGAAGTCGCCGAAGAAATATTTGTTTTCATATTTCGTTTTTGATGTCTGACCGGGGATTCGAACCCTGACCTTTCGTCAAATATGCCTACACACTACCTCTACTAGACTGCAGCGACTACTAATATGTATTCAATTAAGAGGCTCTGGCAAAACACAGCTTAATAGTCCTCATCGAACGAGCTAAAGAGCTAGATATGTCAATACACTTAGAAGGTGGTCAGACAATATCCTTAGAATTGCCTATTGAAAGATACGCCCTGCTTACGCGTGGAGAAGACAATTTAAAACGGAATTAAAGAGCAGCAGAAAGAGCTGGAATAAAGTAAAGGCGTTGGTAAGAGTACTTATAAGTTTCTGGATTTTGGGAATCGCATTTTAAGCATGTTCACTTTTAATAAATTTTTGATTGCCTAAAATCACTTGTCTTATAGAAACAAGAAGGCTAAATGATCAATAATCGTATCCAATTTTTTATTAGAAATAATTTTTTTTTTATTTTTTTTTTTTTAATTTTCATTGTAGGAACATAATATCATAGAGAGAGAGAGAGAGAGAGAAGGAGCAGTGCTGGTTTATTTTTTTTTATTAATAGTTCGTTCTACACCTATACACAAGCATTTTGTAATTATTTTGTAAGATTGTAAATAATTTATTTAGTATGTTGTATATGTATACATATTAGACACATATTTAGCGGATTAAAATTAGCTTTATTGAGGTTTTTCTGAGTTAATTTACAATCCAATCAGGTTAAATTATGTAACAAAAAGAAAAAAATAAATTTGAATTAGAATACACGTTTATAATTACATACCACAACAATTATTTGCAGAATTGCGTAATTTTTTTTATTTTTTTTTTATTTTGTTTTAATTATTTGTTTGTTTTGAAAAGAAACAACACAATCAATTACTGTATTAAAAGAAACAATAATAATATTAGTAAAAGAAAAGAAAATGTATTTGCAAAAGAAAAGTTCAAAAAAAAAAAAAAAAAAAAAAAGGAAATTGAAATTGAAAGAAAAAAAATGCAAATAAAATTTAGAATGGGTGATCACCTCAGAACGAGTGGTAGAAAGTTTTGTTTGAATGATGATGATTCAAGTAAGTTGTTGTGGTTTGGTTTGAAGTCATGAAATTTGATTGTCGTGATTGATTATTGATTGATGAGAGTTTGTTTTCATTAAATGTTTTAAAATTGATTTGATTTCAGGTTTTTTTTTGGTTTTTTTTTTTTTTTGTTTTTGTAAGAAGAAAAAAAGAAAGAAAAAATATACATATTTATTGTCCAAATTACTTTGAAACTTGTACATCTTGGTTTTGGTTTTTTTTTTTGGATTTGTATTGAATTTTTTTTTTTTTTTATAATGAAACTGTTGTCTAGTGTATGGATATAACGTTTGGCTGTGGTGTTGGTGTGCGTAAGTGTGTGTATGTGTGTGATTAAAGTTTCATATTTTGTATGGTAATATAGAAAAAGAGGGGGGAAACTAATAAATTAACAAGTATTACTATGATTTAACTGTAAATGTAGTTGACAAAAAAAAAGAGGGAGAAACATGCAAGAATACATGCTTAAAACCATTTGAAAAAAAAAAAAATTAAGAAAAAAAAACTTAAGGCTTTAAAAGAAAGGCAAATTATGTTAACCATAAAAATATACAACACATAACACACAAAATGATGTTAAAAAAGCTTTTAATTACAGCTTTCAAATTAATTTCGAATTTAGAAGATCAATTCAATTTTGATTTTTAATTTTAATTTTAATTTTAATTTTTTTTTATGTAACAATTTTATTTAAATACAGTAGAGTACGTGTACATACGTAAGTAATAAATACATTTTTTTTTCTGTATTGCTCTGATTTTGTTTTTTCAATAAAAAAAATAAAAAAAAAATTGTAAACCTAACAATCAATAATTGAAAAAAATTATTTAACATTAAAGATAACAATTTTAATTTTATTTGTCTCTATTTGTCATTTCATAAGGGTTTTAATTAATTTATCTATGTTTTGTATTTAATTTTTAATTTTTTCTCATTAACACGAAGCCAATTTTTTTTTATTTTTTATTATAAAAATGCAGGAATTATTAACACTTTTTTTGTAATATACAGTCATAGGCACTGTAGTTTTTTTGTATATTTTTTTATTATTGTTCAGCTTCTTTAAGTATAAGAATATGTTCGAAATCAGTATGTTATGGCATTCGGAATAAAAAAATGCAATTTAGATTACAAACAACGGCAGAATTATTTTGATAGTAAACCTGTTTCAATGCGTTTCTACTGTTGTATGCTGTTTTCGAATACTTTCGAATGCTTTTGATTGTTGCTTGAACATTCCTAAATGAATTGCAATTACACAGGCATAGGTTAAAAATGCAGAGACAGGGAAATATAACACTTTAGTTTATCGAACACTCCGTTTCACAGAATAAGGCAATAAAAGAATCTCAAAAGAGACGACGAAACTCTCTCTTTCACTCCAGATGGTGTAAAGAACATTATATTCCAAGCTAAGCGATGGACAGTCCTTAACCCAAATAGCATACCTAAGTTCATGCTAAAGAGACTAGCCCCAATATCTCTGGATTGCCTGGCATATCTCCTTCTTCATATGCCAACTGGAGAGAGATTATTCCGATTATAGACTGGGAAATTCGCTGTTGTTAGAGGCCTTGAACCAAATAGCATAACCATGCTAATGATAGAAAGGCTTGGCACAATATCTCTGGATTACCTAGTTTATTTCCAGTATCTCTTCATATGCCAACTGGAGAGAGAGATTATTTCGATTCTGGACTGGAAAATCCGCTATTATTAGAGACCTTGAACCAAATAACAAATCCATACTAATGATAAAAAAAGCTTGGCACAATATTTCTGGATTACCCAGCTTATTTCCAATATCTCTTCATATGCCAACTGGAGAGAAATTATTTCAATTCTAGACTGGTAAATCCACTATTATGAGAGACTCCTTTCACATTAGCTCCTTCCTATAAAAAGTAGTGTTAGAAACATTGCAACTGCCAACTTTAAAAGAACACTTCACCCTCACTCCGCATCTACATAGTATCACAACAGTCCTAATCTTAATGGCCACCCCCCACAGCAAAAAAACATATGCCGCCTTAACGTACTATTATGGCTGCCTTAGATTCATTAAAAGAATTTCACATGGTCGATTGCCTATGCTGGTTAATAAATATCATGAGCTCTGACATCATACGCTTGCTTACCAATTATCTCAGCGCCAGACAATTGTTTGGAGTCCTGAAATTCAAATACTTCAAATTCGAAAATAGGTGGGCCTCAGTGAGTGTAATGTTAACTTTGCTTTTCAGTTTAACTTCCAATCAAATTAGTTTCTCAAGGCCTTAGTTCAAGATGACCCTGTACCTGGCCGTAATTGTAGAATATTTGGAGAGAAAGACTCTAGCAATTTCTATTAAAAATCAGCATGGAAGAGATCGTAATAGAAGGGATTAAGAGATATCTTGTTGCCGCAGTTCGTTACTGGAGGATATTATGGATGATTTTTGATAAATTTTTGAATTTTTCATCGCTTGTCAATACAGAAACAAAGTTCACAAAGCACACTGGTTACTTATGCGGCATAACTGGAGAGAACATAATGACCTTGTACACAGCAATGGAGCGCTTGACCCCGAATTACTCAGCCTGAGATTGGATTCTTTTTATAAACGACGGGTTTAATGCTCTCAGAAGGGTAGTTTAAGATAAAAAAAAGTTTTTGATAAAAAAAACTGCCTAAAAATTACGGATTAGCCATCTCTAAGTCCTGATTTAAATGTCATAGAAAATGTTTCCGTGTATATAACGCGCAAAAGGACTGCAGAACCATAGAAGACATTATAAAACTATACGGGTTTAAACCATACGAATTCCTTCAAAGCCAGATTATTTTTAACTAAAATCAAAATATTTATGCCACACATATGTAATAAAATGTTTATTTTAATTGCAAAGAATTCATATTTCATTTTAAAACTTATTTTAGTCTTTAGTTAAGAAAGATTATTTAAATTTACAATTTTGTTTTTGGAAAAACTAGAATAAAATCATGGAAAATGTGAATGCCTATGACTGTGTAAATATGTTTTTTTTTCTATTTTGTAATCTTTAATATTTAATTTTTGTTTTTGTTTGTTAATATAAAAACTACATTGAAAGCTTACAGGTTCTTAAAACTAAAGCTATGTTATATAAAAAAAAAAAAATATTGCAGTTTAGATTTAAAGAATTGAGTTTTTTTTTTATTTTTTACATCGTTGTTTTGAATTTTTTTTGTTTTATTTAAAGAATAAGAGAGTTTTAAATGAAATTAAAAAATGAGTAGCCCCATGATATTTATTGGAAAGGAATTTACTCAAACATGCATAGTTTCGGAAGAAGAATAAGAAATTCGAAAGCAATTAAATGTAAATGAAATTCAAAGAAGCCTTGACAGACAGACGATACAGTAAATATCAGATAAACGGACAATTTTTAATAGTTTATGAGAATTTCTTTAAAGAAAACAAGCTATGTACGTATGCATATGAGTAATAATTTTCAAACTCTCTTAATTAT
>QOCX01005748.1:0-12358 GCA_005959815.1 Sarcophaga bullata | reverse complement strand
TAATTTTTTTTCTTTTTTTATTTATTCAATGGCCATAAAAGTATCAGCCGATGTTCAGTTTTTTTTATGATGTCATTAATAATTGAGATTTTCATACTGCAACAACAACAAAATGTTCTTTAAGTGTTTCGTTGAAAATCATCAAATACAGTATTTCCAGTTATAACATCTTTGAATGATTTCTTTTTTTTTATTTTCTTATTTTTTTATTGTATTTTTTTTTTATCAAATTGTTGTTCTTTATTGTTAACACTTTTTAAGATGTTCTTTTACTTGGTATATTTTTTTTATCTTTTTGCATGTTTTAAGAGTGTTTTTTAATGGTTCTATTATCCTTGAATGATGTTACATATTTGCAAGGCACCGTAAATTGATTTTTTTTCTTTCTTTTTTTTTTTGTTTTTGTTCTTTTTTTAACCACGAAGATTTATTAACATTTCTTTTCTTAACGCAGGCGCTTTTTAAAAAATTTCCATTTAAGCCGTTGATATATTTTCCTTTAATTTTTTTTTCTTCTTAATTAATTAAAAAAAATTTCTATTAAAGAAATTTTAAATTTTACAATTGGGCTGTTATTTGTTTTTTTTTTTTATCGAAAAAACTAAAATTTAAAAAAAAAATTAAGAAATAATTTTTGTATTCTGCAGCACTTAGTCACTCACATGTTAAAAATTAAATTTTATTATTGCGTTTATATTTCTTTTTAATTTATTAATTTTCTTACTCATTATTTGTTTATTCATTTAATTTAAAAATAATGGAAAACCGTTATAATCTATTGAAAATATTTTGATTGTAAAAATCGATAAAACTTTACTTAAATCGTGGGAAAAAGTCTTGAATATTTCATCCAGAAACCACCCTTTTTTGCAATTCACACACATTAATTCGCAATTAAATAAATTTTATTCTTTTCAACCTGGAATATATTAAATAAACTAGTTTTTTTTACCTAAATTTATCCAATTTTATAGAAAACAATTTGCAAAAATTGTGTAAGCAAGGCAAGTAGAAGTTAGAGTTTTTTTGTTTTTAAATATTTGGTTTTCACTTCCGTGAGTGAATAGAAAAAAAATCACCATCAACCGTATTATCAACTACTGCGAGTATGTTCTAAGAGATAAATAACTAACGAACTAAATAATGTTTGACCCATGGAACGCATTTAAAAGTCAGAGTTCCAGTTTTTATTGTATCTCGTTTGTTAACATTTCTATTTTTATGGTGGTGAATTTTCTATGTGGCTTTCGTTTATGTGGCGCATGTCCGTTGAGGAATTTATTTTGGAGACCAACGTGAACATAGCTTGTTACGTACCATAAAATTAGCCGGTTACTGTTTTCATATATTTTTTTTACAATATAAATAGGAGAGAAAATTTTTTTAGAGAGAACTGAGAGCACAATATAGGACTCTTTGTAGAGAATAAAACAATTCTGCTTATTTGTGTTAATAAATACAGATATCGTGGGTGGATTATATTGAGAAAAATAACATCCTTTTTTAATAGCCACCGTGTTGTATTTCGCATTCACTATCTTTGAAAATTGGCGTTGAATCATCATCATCACTATCTTTGAAAATTGGCGTTGAATCATCGTGCACAAAAGAAAATTATCGATATGGTTCGGAGTATTGAAAATAGGTGGACTAGCGACCACGTTAGAGGACACTGATATACATTCGCCTCAGAAGAATGGTATAGTTACCGTTATTATTTCGAATTCCGGTAGTGATTTGCAGCAAGCAAGAATAAATAATAATTAGTCGCCAAACCTTTAGTCTTTTAAAGCAGGTTTGAAGAATGTCCGCTATTTCTCTGCAAAAGTTGGAATCGAACTAGCATTGTTCTTTAAGATACAGTCAGGCTATGAAAAGATTTGGCAATGGAAAAAGCAACCGACACCCACAATAACTCTAAGCTAACATGTATTTGAATTTAAGTGGATCTTGTAAGAGCAAAGAGCGTCAAATAATGCATTAATCTCAAACATTCTGCTTTTCGATTACGTCAACGAAAGGCAAAGAAGACTTAGTGTTTTATTAGTAGAGAACATAGGATTTAAATTAATAATTTGTATATTATTTTAAATACTTTTTTAATTTTCTAAATATTTTAATAATAAGTGAATTAAAACAAAATAAAATTATTTTCTTTTGCTTAAAAAAGAAAAACCGATAGAATCTTATGTAAAAGACAACCAGAAAAACATTGCTAGGATCGTCATGCAGAAAACATACAATCGAATGGTGTTGACACCAAACGGGGAAAAGTTGAATTCAATTTGAAACGCAGAGTAGGCGTAAGTATTTCATTTTACTTTTTGAAATTATAATCATAAAGCTTTGGCCTATTGCTGTTATGAGTAACGAACATTAGCCTAAAGTCAGTATAACACCGGTGTTTAAGGTCTTATGATTAAGCATCACGATAGAGTCTGGAACATTATATAAATTAACTTCAATAACTCCTTTTTTTATTAAATAGTCAAACACAATTCAGTGAATGAAAAAACTATTTAGTTTTCAGCTACGCGTTAATCTTTTGATTTAATAATTTATCTTAATCTAATATGGGAACCATTATATACTGGTCTATTGTATTTTCAATAAGGTTTTGGTTAAGAATATCTACTGAAATAATAACCGTCAGTCATTAGTGTAACTGTGAAAGAAATGCTAATGTCATTGAAACAATTCCCCTTATTAAGAATGTCGTTGTCGCCTTGGGCATCACTTTGAAGTCTTTGTCAAATTCGTATCGATGTCTTCATCACGACGACATTAAGCTGGTATTGTTTAACAACACACTATTGATGTCGATTTATTATCGAAAATAATAAGTACACTTCTAAGCATTTAAGGTGCTAGTGTTTTTTTTTCTTTCTTGTATCAGCTAGAGCTGTTAACTATTGTTTCTTTTAGCAGTATTTATCCATGTCGACTGTAATTCTTCTTAACCAATTGTTGTATCCTCTATGAACATACTTTAATCCGCTTCTATCAGATTTAGAACACATTGGGGGACACGTTTTAAAGTTACTTATGAAACTACAACAAATTAGCAGCTTCTTCAATTTCGCTTGCAGTTGCGTTTACTTAAGTTTTGTTACGCACTGCTCTTAAAATTCATTTAACTGTTTTGCTTATCTTAAGCTAATCATTGTTAGTTCTTATTGGTGTGCTAGGAGTACTGGTCTCTAAAGAATCCTGTTGTCCAATCAGTACCAATTGAAATTATTTTCAATTTAGGGTATTTCTATTTTCTATTTTTTACATTTGAGTTTAATTGTATACCGAAAGAATATTAAAAAACTTTCGTCCGAGTCGTTTAAAGATTTTGTGTCGATAGAAATTAAGTCAAGTAAAGTCGTCCACTTTAATTCAACTTAAAAAATTTGATGAGCCCTGTCACTTATAATTAATTATCGATAACGACTAAATAAAATTCTGTTTCTATGTCATTGTTTATCTATCTGTATCAAAGTAAAGTGTATTCTTTTAAATTTGCCTTTAAATAAAAAGATTAGTTGTCTTTAGGTTTAAAATTGCAATCTTAACAAGGATGTAATTTACGAATCTAAATTAACGTATTATGTACATAAAATAATAAGAAATAAAAAATAATAAATTAACTATGAATTAAAATATTCCTCCTCAAATTTGCGAAAATCTTCTTCTGTGAATATGGATTCTTGTTCTACTTTTGGTATAATCTTCTCTACGTAACGTCCTTTGTGGGCTCTTTGTACAATCTGGAATTCGATAAAACATTTAATGGAGACCTTTTTAAATTTTATTAATTTGAGATTTTACCTTTTCGGCATCTTTTACTTTAACGGTATTCATAGATAGGGCCAAAAGACGTTTGATATTCTCTTCAGATTTTTTGTTCGCCGATTTCAATTCTTGTTTGACATCTTGAATGCTTTTCTTGTGTTTCTGGCCAAGACCTTTTTCCTGTATGGCATTGTTAAGGGTTTTCTGTTTTTTGTTGTTATTGACATTACAATGTTTTGCTAACAAAAAAGGCATATATTCNGCATTGTTAAGGGTTTTCTGTTTTTTGTTGTTATTGACATTACAATGTTTTGCTAACAAAAAAGGCATATATATATTCCTCAATTAAAGCGAATTATGTTTTTGAAAAATGTATATTTTACCTTTTTTTATATTCTTCTGCTTTAAATCCTCTTCGATTATATCAACACTTTGTTTTAATAATTTGAGTGACATTATTTTTTCTCTTTAAAAAATTATGATATTGTTTACAAGAAGTTTCTTTATTTACAAATGCATGTGTTTATTAAAATCAGTACATTGAACAGATATTACCATATCTTCTATGTTTAAGTGATGCCAACTTTTATAGCATTATTGACAAAAATGTTGCCACGTTGATAGGCGCCTGAATGAATGGCAGCGCAATTTGACGAATCCATCTCGAAATAGAACGAAGAATTCTACACAATGAACTCGAATAAACTTAACGAAAACATGTACGCCGCCATTTTCTCTTGTGCATTTTATGTCAATAGTTTACAATATCACGAAACAAGAGAATTTTCATTGCAACAATTTATTAAAATCAATGGAATAATTTGTATATTTTATGCAAAAAAATTGTAAAAAACCGAGAATAACTTATGGAAAATGTGTTTGTATAAGATGCATTACGTAATAATGCAATTAAAAGTGATTTAAAACAAAAAGAAAAAAGTTGAAAAGTCTTTGCCCAAAACATAAGAATTTTAATGTGTAGTAGTGGTGAGCGATTTGGGTTCGTTGTATTTTTTTTTTCGATGTTGTATTTTTCTTGAGTGAGTGTAAAAAGAAGTAAGAAGCAGCAGTGCTGGGCTCACTGACTGGCCAAACTACCACAAGAAAAATAAAAAAGAAAAATGCTAATGAATTTGATTAAAAAGTGAAACAACAGAAACCAGCAGTAGAAGAAGCTGACAATTTTCAGCATAACGTAAATAGTGGTCAGCCAAGAAAAATGCAAGCTTAGCTTGTTGGCCAAAAATTGTACCATAAGCATAGGGAGACAGACGACGAAAAGTCTCTTCCAGCAGCAACAAATACTACAAAAGCATAAAAAAACGAAAAATAGTAAAGAGACTGTGAAAAATACAACTACTTTTGGTCGTGCGTGATCGTCATCGTTTTCAACGAAAATAAAAAAGGAAAATTGAAAAAAGAAGAAAAGAAAAATTTATGAAAAGATAGTGTTAAAGGAAATTGTAATGTATGTGTTTTAACAGCAGGAAAGAAGTACGTGTATTTTAAAGAATTTTGCTTTTCAACTGAAATACAATAAAAGTAAAAAAAATTTTAAGAAAGTATTATTAAATTCGTCTTATGATATACGGTACGGATTAAGGAAGAGTTTTATTTGCGGACAGTCAAATTGCTCTCCTTCGTTTTGTTCTGAACTTCGCCCTCAAAACCTCGAAAGAGAGTGTTTTGGGTGAGGGAGGCGAAGTGCACTTTATACACGAGCAGTTGAATAAACGAGGGCGCTGCTGCACCTCTTTCCCTCTTCCAATGTAAGTCTTATTTTTTTGCCTTTTTTTGCTTTTTTTTTCTTGTCTTATTCATTTCAGTGTTGTAGCAGCAGCAATTGTTGATGTATTAAAATGATTTTTTTATTAAATTCCTTGCTTAATGTGTGTATATGTGGGGTAGTGTGTGCGTATGTGTATGAGTGTGTGAATTTATTGTTATTCTTTTATTTCATTTTATTGTTTTATTTCACATTAAATTTGCATTAAAGTAAGAATAATTAATTTTTTTTGTGTTTCGTTTTGTATTATTTATTTACTTGATGCAATTAATTGATTTTTTTTCTTTTTCGTTAATTTTGTCTTTTCTTACCTTTCATTTAATTTTTATTTGATTTGTACGTTTCCTTCTGATTTTCTTTTGATTATGTTTATTTCTTTTATTCATTTTTTTTTATTGTTAGCAACAAGTTTTTATTGTTGTTACTTTTTTCTCATTATCTGTCTGTCTCCAATTTCTGGTTCTACTGTTTTTCTTTTGTTAACATTTTCATTTTGTTGCTGCAATAATATTTTTCCACCATTAGTTTTTATTTGTATGTATTATTTTTTTCTCTCTTTTTATAATAAAAATGTTTTTTTGTTCTCATAACATCCTTTGTTGGCCCTCTATGTTTTTGAAGAAAGAAAATACAAAAAAACTTTGCAAATACAATTGAATGTAATGCAGTTGCCCATCAGACAATTGCATTTATTTTTAACATTAACCCTTTAACTGTCAATCACAACGTATTGACATTAAAATGAAAAAAAAAAATGAAATAATAGATAAGATTAATTAGCAAATTAAGACAATAAAACTACGAAATGAAATACTTTAATTGAAAAATTTTAATAATTAGGAGACTAAACTTTTATAAACAATTAACAATTACTTCTTTGTTTGTTTATGTGTGTGCTTTTTTAAATGTAACTCATCATAATTGGTATAAAGAAAGGATAGTTTAATAAATTTAATAACCAGTGTACATATGTACATATGTATGTGCATATTAATTGTCAATTGAATTGCAAATGAAGATTTGCATTGATTTCTCCCGTTAAGTAGAGCTTGGTCCTTAGTTGAATTTTAAAAAAAACACAAATTATTTATCAAAGAGAAGGAAAATTTAACCTTATTATTGATCAGAGTACTCGTTACTTACATATACCATTAGATTCTCCAAATTAAACAAAAGTCTTTTTCTTCTATTTGAACAAACGTTTTTGAAAAGTAGCAATGATATTAGGAAATATTTTTAATTCACCATTGTAGAAATGAATTGAAAAAAAAAATTGACAATATATTTAAGAAGATTTAAAACTTAATACAGTACACTGGCGATACAGTGAACAGTTACGGAGGCTTTTCATATTATCGAAGAATTTTAAACTAATTTTGGCTCCCTTTTCAAAAATTTAGTGGCTGCAATAATAACTGTCTTTAGAATTTAGAGAATCCTCCAAATATTCATTATTAGTATTGATATTACAATTGTCATCTACAGATATCGGAAACAAATTTTTTTGCTTGTTGTCATCTCATAGAAATTACATTTGGGTCCATCGGTTGAATTAATGGCGGTACATATGGTAACGACAATACACTAATCAGCTGCAATTAGGTTCTGCTGGGGAGGATAACAAGGTGCATTATCAAACAGAAGCTTATCTTTTTTTGTTATGCCCTTTTTATGATTTATTTTAAATATGTCCTTACGGAGATATACACACTAAGGAAATAACGACGAAAAATTTGTTTTTTTTTTATCATTACTTGTTATGCAAAAAAAGTGTTCCCTTTATATAGTATTGTTCACTATTGAGAGTAACTAATGTAAAAAATAAAGAGCTCACAAAACCCAATAGTTTGAATAACAAAGAGAGTATTGTACTAAAAATTAAAAAATAAGAACTATGGCTAAGTTTTATTGATTTGAGATGAAAATTATAACTAGAATGATCATTTGTCATTCTTCTCTAGGAAATTCAAGTTAACAATCGTAAAGAAGTATGAGAAGGGTTCTAAAAAGTATTCTACGGGAAGTTTTAAACAATGTACTTTCAAGTGCGTCAACTAATTGTAGTGCAAATGACAAAAGACGGGAATCTAAATACATATGAATGTAAAGATTATAATGTGGGCTTATGCCAAAAAAACTACTAAGAATAATCCTAATTTAAATTTTTATTTAATATACAAACAAAATCTTTAAATATGTAACACTTAAATGAGAAAATTCGAACATCAACTTGCCATGTTCAGTATCACCACTTCGACGGAATGGACTACGGTGACGAAAGGGTTAAGAGCAATAATAAAAAAGAAATCGGCTTGAATTTATCACAGTATAATCTCCATAACATTTAAGACATATTTTATGATTTATACATTCACTTGATCAATGATTAAAGCCCTTGCATTTATAGCATCTTATTGCATCAGGGTCATCGAAAACTCCACACCCTTTCTAAACTATATTTATCCATGCTAAAACAAATATGGATATTTTAGCATTGTATACTGGTCTGGCCTATCTTTTATATTAATATGTTCTTATTCACAATTATGTTCTTATAATTGGATTTTGTTTCGTTATATTTTCAATCATTTCGCCATTGGAATAAATAAATTAATAATGTATACGAAAAACTCCATTAGGTTGAACACATTAACTTTATAATTATCACTCAATTCATTTCGCATAGCGTTTCCTATATTTTCTCTTTGGGGAATCACCATTTTTTCTATTTTCTACATCTGTTATTTAATTTACGAGATTTACTCTTTAATCGAATTCCTCCTTTGTTTTTTTTTCAACATTTTGTTTCTACGTGCAATCAAAATCGTTTAGGTTTTGGATGTTGAAATTATTGTAAATAAAAAAGGATACCGAAAGAATTGAAATTACAGAAAATTGTAAACATAATCTGAATTTAAAGAAATTTTTATTGAATTTAAATGAATTTTGATAGCTTTTCAACAAATATGTCAGATTATAAGTCCATTGTCAAAAAAATAAAAATAATCTTTTTTATAAACAATTTTAGTCTAATATCATTAAAATCGCTATGATTTGGGGCACTTGAAAATTAGCTAGTTAACGAAATGCAAAATAATTTATTTTAAAATTGGTTTAAGTCCATTGAAAGAAATAATTTTGATATGGAATGTATTATGTTACAAAATTCTGAAAAAATGCATTATTACACAGTACAGCAATAAAATTCAATACGAAGCCAGTAAATTATTTAACGGGAAAAAATTATAAATTGTCGTTTCTTCGGTAATATGAAAGCGTTTTTTAGGAAGTAAATTTCTAGTATTCTTTAACAGTGCAATAAGAAGAGTTTTGTTTATTAATTATAATTTAAATAGTTTCTTAACTTCTTATTATTCTATTATGTCTGACAAAGATTCCATTGGAATTACCCTAGCTAGTGACACAGGCAGCCAAAATAGAATTTACCTAAAGGTTTATAATTAAAATAACTTTTGTAATTATCGGCTATTATATTCAATAGAAAAATACCCTGTGCAAAGAAATAAAAATTCAAGAATTTTGGATTCAAAAAGTGAAGATGATTTAAAAAACAATAATTTTAACAGTACTAGAAAGAGAAGAAAAATCATAGAAAATTATTTGTCATCAGATGATGATGATGGAGTGCCATGTGATTTCAGCACAAATTCTTTAAAAGCGAATGAGTTACCAGAAAGAAATCGTGATAAATATGCTCAAAAATTAAGAAAATCTTATAGGAACACAGAAAAGAAATATTACACATTGAAAGTGGTTTAAATTTCTGAAAAACAGATTATTTTTTGTAGTAATATTAACAAAACGTATTACGTTATATATTCTAACATGTTTAAGGTCACAAAGCCATAAAAACAACTTAATGCCAGTTAACAATATTTTTAAAACAATTCAAACGCAAACCCTTAAATATTTCAATATAACAAAATGGACTTTCAAAATAAACGGCTCATAAGTTTTTTTTTTATAAATGGTAATATAAATTGTATTTGTATTCTGCTTAATATCCATTAACTTTTTTCATTTATGATGCATACACTGTTATTTGCATGATGCATACACTGTTATTTGCATGATGCATACACTGTTATTAGAAACACGATGGCTAATCGAGATCCCGGCGCTTGAGGATGGTTGCAATCGACCTGTATGGGCTGAGATTTTTATGATCGAACAGTTGATTAAAACTTTACAATAAAATTCTTGAAATGGAATTAAATTAACTTAGTCTGTTCAGCATTAACTGTTAACATAATATGAGACTTACTAACATGGTTTATATTGTCTGAATTTTGACTTTAATTTCGTTTTATATAGCTTTAAATTTGAACTATCGGTTATTTCGAATCTGGCAATACTTACATAAGTCATTCTACTCTCTCACAAAAATTTAAGTCTATTAATCTCCACTGAACGTAATGAATCGATTTAAGCTTGAGCAATGTTAGGATGTAAGAAGTCGCCGTATTCTAGTAGGTTGTGTGTTGGCTTATTAGACGAAAGGCCAGGATTCGAATCCCCGGTTAGACATCAGAAACGAAATATGAATAAATATTTCTTCAGCGACTTCCTCTCAGCAGATTTTTGGCAAAAACTGTGAGAGTAAATAAAATTGCCATGAAAGGATTTCTCAAAAAAACTCTGTCGTTTGGAGTCGCCTTTAAACTGTAGGTCCCGCCACTCATGTATAAAATTAACACACACAACATAAGTGGCGTGAGAAGCTAGGCCGTAATCCTGACTGAAGGGTTGTAATGGCCAATTGTGTATTGTGTGTAATTTAGGAATTATTGGAAATTTATTCCCAAAACAAACATAATTGGTTGGAAATTGCAAGGAGTAACAGTGCCCAGTATGCGCAAGTTTTACTGCTAAAGTTCGTGAAACTGGTTTCATTGTTGATGCACAACGACACGAGCGTGTACAGTGCGTACACCCTAAAATATCGAAGCTGTGGCTAAAAGTATGAGTGAAAACCCATCGACATCAACTTGAGGAAATGCAGGACAAAGATTAAAAAAATTGTCTTTTCGGATGAAGCTGATTTTCATTTTGATGGATACGTTAATAAGCAAAAATGCCGCATTTGGGCCCCAGAAAACCCAGACGTGGCTTTATAGAAATCAATGCCCTCATTACGAGTGTAGAGTGGCATTACTAGTCGATATTTCAAGTCAATGATAACGAATTTTATTGTACTCGCTCTTCAATTGGTAGTCAAGAAGCTGCGATTTGACACCGCTGGCACATTTCTTGTGGGGCGCCGTTAAATAAAACCATCCAATGTATATCACAACAAAAAAAAAAATTATTTTGACAAGATTTCAAACCGCATGCGTTTCATTGCATTTTTAAATTTAAACTTTTAAATGACCTACTATAGGAGGAAAAATGTTATCCTTTAACGCATTGTATGTTTAATGCAGTTTATGTTTTTGTTGTTGTAATATTTGTATGTTCCTATTACTCATTATTTATTTTTATTTCACTCCTTATTTTTTATGTCCCGATTTAAAGATGAAGTCTATTGGTCAATGATCGCCATTATCTACTGTATATTAATTAATTGTGTATCAATTGCATATAGTAGATTATTGTGTAATATTGTATTAACGTTGTAGAATTTAATTGAATTTTTTTATTAAATAATCTAATTTTACATTAAAAGAATTTTATTTCTTACAGACTTCTATGATTTTTTAAAAATTGTTAAATAAAAATTTTTTTCTTCTTTTTCTTTTACAGCTAAAACAATAAAAAAGTAGCGCCCCAAATATCGGCTGAAGATTACGTTGAAGAGTTATTTAGCTGATAAGATTTGTATAAACGCTTATCATTTCCAACGTATAGAGGCAATATGGCAACCAGCGATGACGAGCCTATGCATTTGTATGAAGTATTTCAGAATTGTTTTAATAAAATAGCCAATAAGCAACCGACTGGTGGCGGTGCTAATACAGTAGGTGCTGCAGATCGTAATGGAGGCTATCCATCACCATATGGCGGCCTTGGTGGGATGGAGAATGGCATGTATGGTGGAGATGATTTCAATCCAATGCATGATGGAGGAACAGCTGGTAATGTACGGTTTTCAGGAGGTGCACCTGTAGATCAGTATTTTGATACGGGTATTGGAAATGGTGGAGGACCGAGTAGCAGTGGTGGTTGGTATGGTTCACCCGTTGGGGGTGGTGGTTATGGTGGGCAAGCGACATATCAAAATAATGGTCCAATGGGAGGACCTCACCATTTAGGAGGGCCGCCGCAGCATCATGATCCAGATGGTCATCACATGGGTGGAAATGCGAGCATGGGTTTACAAATGGATCCAAGTCATGTTAACATGCATAGTCCAGCAACAACTTCACTCCCTCCAATGAGTTCATTTCGTGGAAACCCTACAAATAGCATTCAACAAATTGGTAATGCTGCCGCTCATTCTCCTGCTCTTTACAGCTCCCCACAACCCCATGGTACAGCACATAGTTCAATGTCAGCATCTGGTCATCATCCTTTAGCCAGCCATCATGCTCCTCAACACAGTCCCTCTATACAAAACGATACTTTTGCTGTAGGGGGCGTAGGCGTCCCAGGGGGAGTTGGTGGTGTTAATATTGGTCCTAAAGTAAGCAATTCATCCTCGGTTGTGGGTATTCCTGGACCAACCGGACCGAACAGTGCTCTTCGTCAACATATGTACATGACGACGGCTAACGCTGACCAATCAATCAGTAGTTTCAGTTCAAACCCCTCTACACCAGTAAATTCTCCACC
>QOCX01005747.1:0-12361 GCA_005959815.1 Sarcophaga bullata | reverse complement strand
GAAAGAGAGAGAGAGAGAGAGAGAGAGAGAGAGAGAGAGAGAGAGAGGAGAGATAGATGGGGTATACATATGTAAGGCGTGTTATTATGACAGCCATCAATATTTTTTATTTTATTTTCATAAGAAGACAGAAGACATTGTGGTTTTTAATTGAATTTTTAATTCTAAAAATTGAAGAAAAATTTCTTGTTTTTATTCTCGTTTTCTTTTAAAGGTACAACAACAAGTTGACATTTTAATTGACCACTATTGACAGTTTAATTCTGCCAAATGTTTACGGTTTTCTAACGTACAGAAAGGTCCACCTAAATAGTTGGATGTTGAGAAAATGTAAAATCTATGGTAATATTAATGGTATCTAATCTCGTGTCTACACGTATAGCTTTGTTTGCAAGGGAACTGCAACAGTGTTAATGGAAAAGAAACGATGTTTGGGGTGAAGACTCGTATGACAGTACACGGGCAAGCGTGATTAGTACTAGTTACCATACGGATTCCAGCGCCTATAGTAGACTACCAATAATTTGCAGAAACTCTTCCTTTATTTACTCGTAAGTTTTTCAAGCTTACACTGGAAGATCAAAAGTAACCGAATAGCCAATTGGGAATAGAATATTACCCTCAACCCTTTGCTGTAGCTTCAAAATCTATTGCGAGGTTGCGCGAAAACGTACCGGGTTGAGCAGACGTTCTCTTTATTGACAATAGTGTTCCACACTTTACGTTATTCATTCATTATAGTATTATCGCAACGTAACTGACATTTTACCAGAGTACCACAACGAATGTACTCGAGTGATATGAAGGAGCATGATCCCCGTAAGTTTTCTATTTTTATATACAACTCCTCCTCTGTCTCGTAGAAAACATGCATTTGCAGGCAATCAGCAAAGCCTTATAGACTCTTAGGGCTATCAATCGATATCTGCTCTAGGCTCTCAATCGGTATGTGCAGTGGTTCTTTGTCTTTACTGGCACTAGCCGTCTTGCCAAAATTTGTTTTTTTAATTGCAACATAATGCAATGCATTCGCAGGGGTATTAAACTGAGTTTTGGTAGCAGGAATACTATCCAATCCTACCAGGATATCGATCATATGGGCTACTGCGATGGCTACTGAAAAGGAACAATGGGAGTTATATTAGCATACATACTTTAAAATAGCCAGGCAACTGCAAGACCACTGGGAGCTCCCATATTCACGAAAACTGAAGAGCGCTGGCACAACCAGCGAACTTAGAAGAATTCCCAATAAGGAATTGCAAACCTGAGAAGTCGAAATATAGCAGTAGGAGAGTAGCTTCGCATGTGTTCATACATGTGGCTAAAGCAAGAGAATGGACGTGCTGAAAAGCTGCTCAAACTTATTAAGGGACCCTTACTGAACTTAGCATGTTGGATACTTACACCTTAACCCTGGTGAGAGACTTAGTTTGTCATATTTATTCATTACAACGCTTTAGTCAGGATTACAACCTATTTTTCATTAACGCGTCGGTAAACTGAACTCCGAGTGACAAATATTTGTGAACATTACATGGAAAATTTTACTTTTCTCTCAGAGTTTCTGCCAGAAGAATGTCTGAGCTTGGGTCTGAACCATGGGTTCATGTCTAAAACAAGCACTTTAGTTACTAGACTATGACGACTTCAGAGACATAATGTCCATAATTTTGTGGCAGAAGAAAGCTGCGTGGGACATTAGGTAACTCGGTGGCCTTATCTTGAGCTGTAAATGGTTCTAGGATTAAGGAAAAAAATCATTGGAGCATCACAACGAGACACACTTTGGGATTATGGAATGCGGAAACAGGAAGGCTGTGGTCTTCCCTACAGGGTAATGAACTTCATATTGTCAATATGGACAAGGCTACAGGCCGCCATCCTCTGCCATGCAAAAGGAAGAGCTATGTTGGCTTCATTAAATTCTAGAAATTTAAGCGTTTTTGTTTCTAAAGATTTCAAAACAAAAGCCAAATACTTTGGCTTGGCTTTCAAGCCAAAACAAAATTGAAAAAGGTTAAGAATTTCAACAAAGAAGAAAGAGAAACGGATTAAAAACAAAAATTGTTTTCAGTTCTTTTGATAAAAACAGAAAACTCAGAGAAAGTTTTGCTCTTTGATAAATAAAATGAGAGAGAAAGATAAAAAGAGAGAGAGAGAGAGAGAAAAGCTGACTACTTAATTAAAAAGAATAATGCAAGCAATTGACCTTTTTTTCATTTAAAACTGAAGCAAAAACAAAATTAAGAAATAAAAGTTTGGCTTTAAAACACTTGGGTATTCCTTGAAAAAAATATGAAAAAAAAATGAAGAAGAAAATTATTTTCATTTGAAATAAAAATTATTTGGCAACTTCTGTTTTCAAAAACTCATTTTCATTTTGTTTTTTTTTGGTGTTAAAGAAATAAATGACACACGCTGTCTTTTAAATCAAATAGAAATTGTCCATTTTGAAGTGGGCTGCCATTAAATTAAAGCTGATGGTGGCTAAATAGTGTTTGTGTTGTATAGGCATTACACCATCAGTATGTAGAATGAAGCTAAAATAAGAAACAACATGTTGCCAAAAAAGAAACAAAAAAAAAACAAAAATAAAGCACGAACAACAACGACAACAAGCCTACCAAAGCAAACAGCTTTATTACGACTTATTTCTTGTCTTCTTGCCACGCCGTGCCATGCCTAGGCCTTGCCTTTGTAGCAAGGTTTCCAAGAATGGCAAAATGACTGCCAGCCAAACAATTATTCAAAATGGCCAAAAGACTTCCGTTCACAGTTTTCATTTTGTACACGTTAAGAGGATATGATACGAAAAGCGAAACACATTTTTCATGTTCCTATGTTTTTTCTGTTTGTTCGTTTGTTTTGCAAAACATTTCTATCGTTTGCTGTCAATTTCTTACTCGTTCTCTCCCTCTCTCTCTCTCTCTCTCTCTCTTTGTGACAGCCAAGCCTTGTTGCTCCATTTCCGTTTCCAGCACACCAAAACAACCGACAACAGATACTGTACAAACATCAACACACAAATACAAACGGATGGATGTATGCATGGTTGGAAGAACAAACAGGACAAGTGTGTGTGTGTGTGTGGGTAAGCTGAAAAGCAACAGCACAGGTAGAGGAAAAAGAAGTCGACGAAGAAAAAGCAGATTTGCATGCACGAGTGGTCAAAGGAACAATCAGCAACAGCAATGGCCATACCAACAACAACAACAAAATAAAATTAAACGAAAATAAAAAAGAGAAGAGAACGAGAACGAGAACACTAAAAAACCTGAAGCATACTTTTAAGCAAACATATGACTGCACAAAGCGAGCTCTAACACAGTGGGCCAGCAGACAGTATTATCGGCCAAAAAGATTTTCGTTGCAATTTTTTCCTACCAAAACTCAATAGAAAATCTTAAAATATTTCTTAAACGAATGATCTTCAGGAGATATAGTGAGAGAGACAGATTTTTCTCTTTGCGATCAACTGGGCAATGAAGCACAAACGGCTATAATGTATGAGAAAGACAAGTATTTCGTAAAAATATTTTATTTTCGTGAAACAGACACCATATTTCATTAAAGTACGATAGTAGAGTACGACTTATAACCTTCCACGATTATAGCAGCCTGCACAGGATAGAAGTATAGCTGGTAGGGTGGTGTTGTAGCTAAAGTACTTGACTACAAACTATTGCCGTGCTAATAAGCCAGAAACCCCGTGGGGTAGAGAGGAAAAAATCAATAACGCTGATAGGAAAGTCAGACAGTTCCAGCTCTGGAGAGAGTGTGTGAATTCAATGAGTACAGTTGTGCCACCAAACGATCGATTTTCTGTCATAGAAAAGGCAAAAATGCATCTAAGATTGCTGAACATTTTGCGCGGTTTATATAAGGCGGTGCTTTTGGTGTGCAATTGAAGACTATGAATAATAATAATAAGCAATGTTACGAGTCACGCAACGCGTTAAATTCATATTTTTGGGAAGTCATTTGTCCACTAAGATCATACGATTTGACACTGTTAAACGTTTTTTTTTTTTAAAAAGAGCATTTGTCAGGCTGTCCGCCCGTCATGTGGTCGAACATTAAAAGGATCTACAACTGCAACCGATACAGATTCTTAAATAGAGAGGATTATTAAAGATTTTCTCATTTTCACTTTATTCTAGCAAAGGCCCCACTGTTTGCTAACAATCGTACAAATTGTATTTAATATGCCTGCAATACTCCATTATGCTCTTCTTCTCTGACTTGACTTTATAGTTGTGTTCACTGTTCACGGTTTTTTTTTTCTTTTTCCGTATGAATTTTGAGTGTGTTCTCATTACAGTCTATTCTATAACAACTGACAGCAGCAATAAACACAATTACACAACACACACACACACACACACCCATAGAAATAGAAAAAGTTTAAATAACAATCACAACAACAAAGAGGCAGAGAGAGCATATAGAAAAAAAAAACAAAACAAAACTATTATTATGCATGTCGATGTCCATCCATCCATCCATGGATTATACACAGACGTGCATACATATACACGTAATAGAGAGTGAGTGAGTGAGTATAACATGAGTTTATAAAAGTTTTTAATTTTCTCAGTACTTCACCACCATACTCTCAATTCTTAGGGAAAAAAAGAAATCAAATAAAAATAAACCGTTATACACACAAACAAACTCTTTGTTGTTGTGTTTGAAAAAGAGAGTAAGTGTAGACCAACCCAGTTTTCATTGAGAAAAAAAAAACTCCTTCTTCATTCAATAAGGTGAACAATTGTAAGAGGTTATAGTGTACGTGTGTTTTTGGCAGTGTATGCTTAAGTGTTTGTGTTTATGAGTCCACTTTTCGTTTAAATAGACAATTTGTAATACAATATTATGGTTAATGTTGCGTTTTTTCTTTACAAAAAGAGAGAGAGAGAGAGAGACAGAGAGGGAGAAACTAGTTGTTGCTTCTTTAGCTGTAATGAAATTTATTTCAACTCCTTAACAGTTAATCAAATTTGAAAGAATGTTTGCATGTGTGTGTTGTGTGTTTGCGGTGAGAGTACATGTTTATGCGTCTCTTTTAATTTCATTGTCGTCATAGTGTATAGCATACTCTAAGGGGTTGTATTTGTGGCTTTACTTCCAAGTATGATATTTAATAGCTGCTGGCTGTTTAACAACCCCATGGAAAAGTAAAGTTTGTTGTTATTGTATTATATACAATTATTAGCACGGTTTTTAGCCCCCATCCCCACTTAATTAGTCTAGTTTACTACCTCTTTATGGTTAAAATGCCCCCTTTAAAGATAAACTTTAGCAGTCCTTAGAAAAATATAAAAAGATGGTTGATATGGATGGGCTAGGCCTATATAGGAAGAAACTGAATGAAATTCTAGTCCAATGACAGAAATAAATTTGAAAATACGTATTCGAAAAGGAACGAAGAAGATAAGAGGAAGAGAGTACTCATCACACCTGCTTGGAGGTCATCAGAAGTTATCAGTTATCTCAGACACAAACCAACATAATTGACAGCGCCTCAATTGGCCTTAACAAAGCTAAATTTGGCATTAACACTCTGCAAATGCCACGCTGATTCTTTTGCAGATTACATTCCAATATAGGAACGTAACTAGGGACATAAGTAGCTGCGTTTCGTTTTTAGAAAATGACAAATGGCAATCCTATTATTCTAAAATCCGCTACAAAATACCAATCACCTGCTATGCTGGCAAAGCTTGAGTAAAGGAAATGAAACAAACAAAAAATACGAAAAGCAATATAAAATCCACTTCATAAAAGTATGTTTTGAACTTCAGGCGTTAACATAATTATTTTATGCATGTACGGCGGAGTCCTTCCCCTTTAGTTTCTCAATTATTTCAATTTTGTTCTCTAGGTTTTGTTTTTCTTGTGTACATATCAATTGTCTGCCCAATTATTTCGATAGCCTTACTTGCATTGTAGAAACAGAAGAAGAATAGAAAAAATTTTTTATCTAAAAATAGTTTCCATTTGCCGAGGGTATGTATGTAAGTGTGTTTCCACACTTTTTTCCTTTATAGTCGACGATAGGCATTCTATTATAGTGTTTCCTTCGTTTGTTCGTTTATTATCGGCAAATATTGTTAATAAAAAGCAAATAAAACGAATTTAATGGACGTTTGCAACAAAAGTATATGGTTTGTGTCACATGACACATGCCGCAAAAAAAAATATACAAACTTTATGCCACACCAAGGCATATACATAGAAAGAAACATTAAACAACACGCGCTTCACTTATGCGGTAGTTAGTCATACAAACAACCAAAGGACCAACTAGGCGACAGAGTATTTATATGGAAAGGATATCATGACAAATGAAATGAAACAATAAGAGAGAGAAAAAAAAAGAAACAAGCAAAACAAGAAAGGAAACAGAAGTAGAAAAAGAAGAAGAACTATGATTAGACAAAAAAGAAAACAAAAAGGACATTGCGGTAGATATGATACAAGCAAGTCCTTTTATTCTCTTTTTTATCTTCTCATACATTTTGCAAATATCCTTGATTGTACACACAGGACATCATATATTTTGTATGTTAAAATAAACAAAAAAGCTTTGATACTTTGCAGTGCCAGAGAAAGACGCAACTTTACTGCCTATGACCAGAGAAAGACGCAACTTTACTGCCTATTTCACTTGTTTGCATACCCCAGACAACAACCCTAAGCTTAATATTCTGGCAATTTCTTATGGAACTTAAGTGTCAATAATTTTCTTTATTTTAATCCCTTATCTTTGTATCCCTTAATAAATAACTGTGAATTCGTTTGAATTATTCATTTGTTTATTAAAAACTTTCTTAATTATTATCCGCATAATTAATTATTAACACTTTAATTATGATTGAAAAGAAAAAAACCTGAAATTGTTAAGGGAATTCAAGCACCATAATTTGTCCATAACTTGTTAAGATTGAAAGAAACTTTTTACTGAGAAAACATAAGTTCGTAAACACTGTAATCTAGTAGGTAGTATGGCCGTGGTTCAAACCCCAGTTTAGTTATTTCAAACAGCAGTATTGTGGCAAAAATTCTGAGAGAAAGTGAAATTGCCATTAAAAGTTGTTCAAAAATCTGTTGCTCAGAGTCCTCGTTTAACTGCAGGACCCGGCCCATCACTCACTGATAAAATTAACACAGACAACATGGGTGTCGTAAGAAGCTAGGTTGTAATCCGAACTAAAATGGGTGTATTAACGAACTAAGTATTTTTTGATATCCTTTTAAACCAAGTATATGACCAGAATCTTTCAATTATGATGACAACAAATACGAGCTAATACATCGAAAAACAAATAAGCAGGATAAGTTAGATGACCTTTTAAGAGTCTCCCAAGAAGGGTCCAAAAAAACGCATGAAAAGTTTATGGTGATCGCAAGAAAGATCCTCGGTTTCTTGGACAAAGTCAAGTGAGTTAGCATTATCACTGCAAGGATTTTGAAGCTCGTATTACAAAAGTAGAAGGTGAATAGGGTGCATAGCCCTATATAGAGGCGATTCATACCCAGAAATGACACTCTGTTTCTTGGACAAACTCAAATACAAAGGTTTTACTATCCTTAAAGCAAAATCGCTGAAAACTATGGCACCGCAATTACATTGAAGTCCGATTAAAGAAAGCGATTGGGACATAGTGCATGGAGGCAACTTATGTTCAGTATAGAGACGACTCATGCTCAAAAGACGATGAGCAAGCTCATGAGGTGAGCAAGCATAAGAATATTAATGTTTATCATTAAGTCTGCTAATATAATATCGCGGATTTGAAAGAATGAAAACATTGTATATGTGGTCTCCCGTCCCCAAAGACCAAAGCAGTGAGTTTGATAGCCACCAAGTAAGTGTATCTTTGTTGCTAGTCCAAGACCTCACTTTTCTCTGTAGGTTACGTTAGTCTTAAAGACGTGTACTTGTACTCGTAGATCGAACTTGGTCATCATGTTAAAACTAGACAAGAAAAGAGACAAAAGGAGAGAGACAAACGAGAATGGAAGTAGGAATATGAGATAATGGTTGTGCTGCGTCTTTTGGAGTTCTACATTTTGTTAAACGCAGAACCATAGTCATTTCTCATGTTCTTATGAATCTATAAAGACAGGAATCTACATCAAATAATCGCAGAGTCATTACTAAGGATGTCAAGGAACACATGTGGATATTTACTATATTCTAGTGATCTTTTAATACCTTCCTTCCTTGCTGCTGGCATTTTAAGATAACGTCCGTAGACCCTGAATCCAATAATCAGTCTTACGTTAGAACATTAATGATATTTTTTAAATCTTTCTTTCTGCTTTTATTAGGGCATCAAATATTTTGTGGAATTTTACAAAAAAATTTTCTATTTATTCTAATGCTTTTCCCTTTAGGTATTTGCTATTAACCTTTTTGGAAATAGCTTAACTAGGTTAAGTGTTACGTTACATTAACACACGCATACAAATATTTGTTAATATTTTCTGGGAAAGAGAATATGACAGGAGCTTCTCTTCCATCATAAAGTTGTAATGGATTTTTCCCCCTTTTTTCATATTTTTTTTTTTGGTTCTTTTTGTCATACAAAATTTATTGTTTTTATTGTGGAAAATTCGTTTATCTGTTTGCATATTTTGTGTATTTTAAATAAACAAAAAAAAAGAGAGAAAAAAAGAAATAAAAAGAGAAATACAATCTTGACAGTTTTGCCAAAAAAAGAAGAGTGAAATTGTAATAAAAATGAATTGGAAACCATAAAATATTGCCAAAAAACCTTATTTAAATTGAAACACTCAGCCAGACACACATACATGTAATAGAAGTCATAAAAATGTCAAAAATTATCACAAGCATTAAATTATAAAAAGGATAGCAAACATAATAAAGAGAGAAAGAGAGAGGGTGAGAGGTGGAGAGAGAGAACGAAAGAGGTAATTAAAGAAAGGAAAAAAATATACTGGCATCACTCGGTGCTTCTTATGCAGCCATACGAACTCTCAGCGTTGATCCTTGACAGATCGGTGAGATCATCTACACAGTAGAAGCTCAGCTTTACCCTTCTTCTAAGACACAATGCTGAAAATATACAAAAGAGTTGAAGTTTCCTCTTTTTCGTCTCTACAGCCACTGCATAAGTCATTGGCCACAGAACCCACATCAATACATCTCGCTTGAGTACCCAGAATGGAATGTCCTGTATAGACCTCAATAACTACAATCTGAGTCCTGCTTTAAGAGTTGAAATAGACTTTCCGTAGGCCCTTCTTTTCGCTTAGGATGGATTGTTTGCGATATCTTTCCCTTATATGAAGTTACACAAGCTGCGTTAATGTACCGTCTATCGCATTGTATGGTTTATAATGTACTAGGTGCTCAAATCTTGGATGAAATTGATTTTGGATATTCCTATTGCCTAAACAATACCTTCGATCCTGAAAATTATTTAATCAATACGACTGATTCAGTTCACGTGACCAAATTGAACGTGAAAATCGATTACTGCAGTACTATGGAGGCTGAAATAATGACTACAGAGACTGGCGCTAGACGAATCCCTTATCGAATGATGATATACACACATTCGCTGACAGAACAGCACCCATTAAATCCCTAGAGAATGTATACACCACCATTTATGATTGTACAAGAATACCAAGTGTTTTTAGATGATAAAATGGGACATTCGACCATTACTTCAATATGAGTTCCTAGACATGGGAACATTGCAGGTAATAAAAAAGCAGACGTGCTTGCAACAACTGGCACAGCGGCAAATTCAAATGAATTCATACATGAGATTAAAATTCGTTTACAGAGAGCCAATGAATTTCCCTTTTTTTGCAAAAGAAAAATGATACAATGGACCTACTTGTAGAGGGACCAGATAGATCTGGGCAGATATGGATATACACTGAATAAAATTTGCATTAAACCTTAATAGAATCCTTCTTAGATATCTCAGAGCAGTAATAACGGCACGCTGAGTTCTAGGCGCATCTTCAAGCGGCATCTGCTAGCAGCATCTCATAGCATCCTAGTAAATTATGCCCTAACCTAACCTAAAAAGATATTCGATAATTTTATTTCTTTTTTACTAGACCTTATATAGAGAAACATTTTATTTCTTTATTCCAATATGTTTATCTAGAAATTTCCATTAAAAAAAATTTATTCCGTTATAATGCCGCCTTGATCTCTTTAAATTCCTTTATTTGTAGTTTAAAACCGATTCTTATTTTATTTTACAATGTAAAAGGAATTTTCACACCTATTTAACAGAACATTTAAAATCGAACAACAACAACAACACTAACACTTATGTATGTATTAAAAATTCAACAACAAAATATTGTCAAGCTGTTGTTTTTAAACTGAACTGTTAACTGTTATTGGTTACAGTTGTTGTTATTGTCATTTCAAAAAGCAAGCACAACTCTTTCTCTCTTCAACACTGCCATTATTGCCCCAGTAGCTTTTTCTTGCATATAAATCTGTATTGCAATAACAGTAATAATAATACTAACACAGCATGGAGAAGAGAGTGAGAAAGAGAAAGAGAAAACAAAAATCCTTATCATATTCAATGATACTGCAACATCTTGTCTTGTCATAATAAGACTGTGTCTGCCAGCTTGTGCCAACACAACACTCAATTACACTCTTAGAATGCAGGCAAAGTAAAATAAATTCCCAGGCATGTGTTGCTATCAAAACTGTTATTATTGTTGTTATTATTGTTATTTTCTTTTTTTTTTTTGCTACCATTTATAAAAGCAAAGAAGAAAAAAAGCGAATATACAAATAATTGTTGATTTTTATCTTGTCATGTTGTTTGTTATGACTTTACAGTTACTATTGTTGTTTTTGTTATTATTGTCATTATGCCTTTAGGTTGGTATTACTAGACAACAAAACGTAGCAAAACTCTTAATGTATTATGATGATGCATTTTATAAAGAAAGTAAAAGAAAAAACAACAACAACAACTACCCACGCTGTTATATTTATTACTTTTAGACAGCCAGGAGCAGTAGGAGTCATGTATGCATGCATGCATGTCTATGCTTGTTAAATAAAGCACAGCATACATATATGTATTGTTTACTTTGTTTTTATTTTTGCATTAGCAAGCAGCAGCAGTAGCAGCAGCAGCAGTGTAAAAGTATTCGTAAATAATCAACAACATCATCAGTGCCATCATCATGATATGGTGTGTATTGCTTTTGTTAAAGCTTATGTGTGTGTGGTGGGGTAGTTTTGCCTTGGTTGACGCCATCATCATCACATCATCTACATGAAATGTTCGGCATGCATGCATGTAAATGTATATGAAGGCTGAACAGCATGCAATTGTTAAATTAGGACTTTAAAACTGTAATACCAACATACATACAATTTATAAATGGCTTGAAAGAAATAATAACAACAACAACTTGTATTTTTCTAACGACAAATAATAACAATACAAATAAACATTTAGAAAAACTAATACAAGTATGCTTAACACCATTTCAAATAGATTAACTTTCATATGGAAGGCAAGGCATAAGCTTGTTTACATTTTTGTTCTCTTTCGTTTTCGTTTTTTTTTCTGCTTTTTGAAATGTAATTGTAAAGTTGTTGTTGTTTGTTTAGAGGATACATGAATGTGACTATTTTTACACTTCATCAGGCAATTGTTTTTATTATTATCGTTAAAATTATTTGTTATAGTGGTTGTTGTTGTTGTGTAAATGAAAAAGCATTTCTCTTTTATATTTTTATTGGCTCTCATTTCACCACTTTAATGTGACTTTACTATGGTTATAGTTATGGCTGCTACTGTCACATGTTGCTGGGGTTATTGTGTTAAATAACTTTAACTAACAGTGATTAACATTGATCACGGTGGTGAACAATAGCATACAAACAAGAAACAACAAAAAAAAAGAGAATGAATAGTGGAGGATTGAGTACATAACACAGAGGTTAATTTATTGCTTTCAAGCAACACCATGCCATACAACAGCAGTAGCAATGTTAACAGTAACATTGTTGTTGTTTTATTTTTAAGGTGACGCTTTAAATCCGTTTTTACACAGATTAACCAGGTTGTTGTGTACATATATTGTGGTGATTATTATTGTGTTTGGAAATTTTTTTTATAAAGGAATAACAATACAAAACCCACCATATAGTGTGGGGGTAACACAATATTTTTTTTTAAATATTTAGTTTTATTTGTTTGTTTTAATTGAATTAAAATTAAAGAAATTAAACAAAATATTTATTTTCTTTAAGAGACTTAAACGCTTACTTACCCAAGAGCAGTAATTTAATATCCTTTGCCGCTTGTATGCCATCCTCTTT
>QOCX01005743.1:0-12367 GCA_005959815.1 Sarcophaga bullata | reverse complement strand
GAAAATATATATTTTGTAACATTAATATCCTAGAGTTTGTTATTCCAGCTTAATACAAGCTATTGTTACCAAATTAGCGAATGTTCTAAAATACACATTTTTTTAAAGAGTTTTGTTGCATCTTTCTCAGAAAAGAAATTCCTGTTGATTCGATTTTTTTTTTCTCCATATGGACTCATAAAGAGTTAAAAGGTTAAGAAACTCCATATCCTTAATGCAATAGCTGAAGTGACACATAATCTCTTCTTTATCCTGCCTTAGACCCTACAGAAGTCGTTCGCTGGAATGCCAACTCCATTAGCATACCTTCCAATAATACATTGCTATCCACATATTTCCAGCAGAGTTTAGCAATATTTCATGTACTTTCCAGCTGTCAACGAACTTAAGCCTCCCTATAAAACAAGCGACGAATAGTTAGTTTTACCGAGGTCCTGGAATACGTAGTGTGTGAGCATTTTACCGACGCTTGTCAGATTATCCGACAATACTCATATCCTGGAACCCATAATATCCTCGGCATTCAACAACAAAGCAAAGCACCGCTTTCAAAATGGCTGTGACCTCTACTTGGAGCACACTGAAGTGACCAGTCAGCATATATGACCGTGTTGAAAAATGCAGTACTTTTGTACTTTTATTATCACATATTTTATCTCTTACACTTTTCAACTATTAATACATTAGCAACGCAATGCTAAAGGTAGAATTAGGCTTTAGCCCCGGTAAGCCCGGTACGTTCGTTTTTAGACTACGAAAAGCAATGAAAACACTTGTAACCGAATGTAATTTCAGTACGAATTTGCATTGCTCTTCATATGTTAAAAACGAACGTATGTTACATTAAGTTCCATGGACGTTTGACTATACGGGGCTTTTACGTTTTGTTACGTTGCCAATCAATTGTTTTTGACTTGTATGTGAGGACCACGAATAAGTCCATAGTTTAATACAATTGCCATGATAGACTTTCGCAAAAATCTGTCGTTCAGAGTCGACTTTAAACAGTAGGTCCCGTCATTCATGTTTAAAATTAAAACACACAAAACAAGTGGTGTGGGTGGGAAGTTAGGTCATAACCCTGATTGAAGGGTTATAATGACCTATTACGTATGCATATACTTTTTAACAAAAGTACCATTTGATGCAAAAAAGTACTCTTTCAACTACAGTTCAGTAGAGCAGCCTGTTATAGGTTTGTTTTAGTGAATTTGTTTGGCTTCGTTTTAAAATGATGTAATTTGTATCATTGATGCTATCTTCGAGAGTTCGTATTTTAATTTCGTTTAAATCTGTAGACGCAAACTGTTGTTGATTGGTGTGTAATATTCTATAAAAATCATTGCCATCTGTAGGTGCAAGTACGTGTAGGGATGTCTGACCAGGCACGCAGTGTATATTGCTTTGATTATGAGCATAAGTGAAGAGTCTGAGGATAATATTGTTGCCAACTTGAAAACACTCTCAAAATGATATACTTTTTGTTAATCTATTATACAATATTTTAGCTCTAATAATGCCTACTTTTTATATCTTTTAATATGCAGCCATTAAAGCCTGCACTTAGTGTCATAGGTAAAGAATTCTCAAACAATTGCAATTTTACGAATTAAAATATAAAAACCAAATCAGATTTCTAAATAAATATTTATTTATGCTGTATGTCGCGCTTTTTTAATACAATATTTTATTAAAATCAATTACAAAACTTTTTTCCTCGTTTTATTATGAGTAGGCCCTCTTCTATAAGCAGATAATTTTTATGTAAAAAGTAAGAATTTTTAAAAAAAAATCTTAAGAAAATTTAAGAATTATTAATTTTAATTATTTTTCTTTTTTAATTTGTTGTTACTTTTAGTGCTTTAATTATAAAATTTAAACAATTTATTTATTTATTGTTTAAAGTAATTTTAAACTTAATACTCCTTCTAGTATTTAAGTAGAATTTCAAAAAAAAAAAACAATAAAATGAGGAAATTTAATGATATTTGCAATTATTTATTTAAACAAAAACAAGAAAAAAAATATAAATTATGTGCCATACTTAAAAGAAAATTTTATTTTTTTTAAGATGAAAGCTTTTTTTTATGAATTATTTTGTTTCTTTGTTTCTTTTCTTCTTATATGATTAAAAAAATTTTTTTGTACATTATTTATTTATTTTTATTAATTTTAATTATTTTCATTGTTTATAACACAGAAAAAAAAAGGAAACGCGAAAGTCTTTTAAATAAAAACTGCAAAAAGTGCTTATAAATACAAAAAATTAATTTTTTTATTTAGACAGATGACTTAATATATTAAAAAATAAATTATTTTTTATTTTTTTTACTTTAAAATTTAAAACTTTTAATTTATTATAATGACAATTTGGTTTTTAATAATTTTACATTGAAAACGCCCAACAATAATTCTGGTGAATCTTTGCAATTGAAGGATCCATCATAAATAACTACCGAATGGACTATACAACGTCTCAAGAATTTTTTCTTCCATCAATGTCCGAGTTTTACTCGTCTTAAACAGTAAAAACACATTTCCATTGTATTGATATGCAGCAAATTATTTATAATATTTTTCCTGAATTCAACTACACATTTCAGAAATTCCTGTGAAATTTTTTCATTTTTCTTTTAATTTAATTAATTTTTCCTCAATATAACAATAAATTAAATTTTTTAATAGGTCTTATAAGAACACGCAGTCTATTTTCTAAAGAAGTCGGTGTTTGAATTAAGAAAACATTACGTTTCTGTCGATGTATACACGTTATCCTAAAAAAGTCGTTAAGCAGCCAACCACCAAGAGCAGTAAATAAACAGTCCTTCAGAGTGACCTATCATAAAAGCTACCAGTGGTGTTAAAAAATTTATATGCAGTTCTTATACTGAATCCCGATCAAAGCAATTTCTAACGGTTTTAAATTACTGTCTAGCTTTTACACACTGCCAAGTTCAAAATGAAGAACTACTTTTGAATAAACTACGTTAAACGAGTATTAATAAAGTTATAATACTACGATAGGTAACAAATTTTAACATATTTGTTGCACACTTTTTAATCTTATTATGTGTTATTATGGCCCTACTAAACAAAGCCTTAAAATTAAAAAATTATTGTAGCAAATCCGAAAATCCTGATAGTGAAGTCATCTCGATAACAGTAGCCATGATTACAGATCATTGAGTTATGGAAAGACACGTTATAATAACGAAAAGACTGCAGCTCTAATCTAACGACTTCTGTCGTGTGTGTACATCTTCTAAAGAAGTGGAAACTGTTATCCACATTCTTTGTCGTTGGCCATCTCTTGAGAGGTACAGATATAGATTATTTAGCTTTCCGTTCCTTGTCAGCTTTATCATCCATTGTTGTCAAGGATATAGTTTCGTTTATTAAACTTTTAGGCTGGTTTTCCAGCATAGGATAGTCGAGCTTCTTAATATGCGGCCTTTGCGCTGACCAACTGCTTCCCTAGTTTGGTGAAATTCGTTCATACCGCGCTTACCTTTGGCATCACAACGGGCCGCTTTGGTTCTCTCCGACCTTATCTAACTCAGGCTTGCTAACTAACTGTTTCCTAGTTCGAAAGTACATCTTGGAATATTTTGTAGAATAATAAGGCCAATCGGCCTATTAAGACTCTGTAAAAAGCATTATAACAATTCGTCTTTAAATGAATTCTAACAAAATAGATTCAGAGAATATGTGCCCTGCTGTATCCACCAACTTTGTTTGGACTTCATTAGAGGGGCAGGTATCTACTTGGAATTGAAAAATATTTCAGATGTAACCAACACCCTAAAGCCGCTGACCGCAAATACAAAGCCTATCATTATTGCTTGTAAATTTATTGTCATCTGAGGGCAATTTTAATCTAGTTTCCACTTTCCATATTTTGTTTTTTTTTGTTTGTTTTTTTCTTCCCGTTCTAATTCTAAACTCAATAGCCCCGTTTTAAGCCAAAGCGAGTCGTAGAGATTTTTAGTTTTAAGCCCTGAGCCCCTAACTTGTTTATATCTTGTAGACCTATAACCAATCCATTTTAAATTGACTACTGCAACCTCAAGTTCAGATTTTAATGAATGTGAGTAAAACTATAAAGTTTGAGGGATTTTAACTTCTTAATGTCTTGAAAAACTTACGCAAAATTCTTTTCTACGCTAAGCCTACCTTATTTTTCAACGAAGGCGAGTATACTAGACAAGAAGGAAGTCAATTTTAGTCTGTTAAATTACGAAGTTGGTGATTAAAGTATACCTGAGTTTTTAGGAAAATATTTAAAGCAAATATTTTATTTTTATTCATTGACTCGAAGCTAGTAAAGGACAAAAAAAAAACGTAGCCGAAATATTTATAATTTTTTAATTTTCCAAAAGATTTTTATTTGATCTTTAGTAAAGGCAATGACAGGGGATCTGTTGAACAATAATAGGAATTTAATAATTGTCTGTTTCAACGAGTATTCTCGATACAATATTTTTGTTCCTTGTGACGAGTAAATTCGATATAAACATTTAACCATAATGTTGAACAGAAGTTAAAGTTGAAAGTAAATAATATGTTTTTAATATTTTAATAAATTTTTAAATATTGCATTGCAATACATAAAAGGATACTTTGTTTACTTTGCTAATAATTTATTTTTTTCCTATTACTTCTGCAATTCATTTAAAAAAATTGAATTTTTTTTTTATTTGTTTATTATTATTTTTTTAATTAATTTTTTTATGCAAAAATCAAATGTGATGGTACAAATTTTTATAAATTATATATACATACATATATACATAAATACAAAAAAAACTAAAACATATATAAATAATTAAGCCTATAAAGTAGATACAATTAATGAAAATATAAAAAGAAAAACAATGGAAATTTTTTTTAAATATTTAAGATAAAAAAAATTAAATTTTCTAATGCACTCTTACATCTAAATTAGCTTTGTTTCTGTTTTTATACTATAAAAAAAATATACTTAAAAACAAATTATATAAATAATACAAATTATTTTTACACTATTAAAGAAAAACCAAACATAAATTGTTAAAACAACAAAAACAAATTGTATATATAAAGTAAAAAAAATAAAAAAAAAATAAAAAGAATAAAAACAAATAAATTGTAAATATTTAAAGAAGAATTGTTTTCTAAAAACCGATAGTCTTAAACATACTTTTTATATTTAAAAAAACAAAAAAAGAAAAAGAAAGGAAAAATCAAATTGTAAAAATTAATACAACTTAAATTAAGTACTTAAGGGAAATTAAAAAGGAAAAATATTAAAAGAGAATCGGTTTACTTTATAATATAAAAAATAAAATATGAAAACTAAAAATAATAGCAACTAAAAGCAAGTGATGAAAATTATTTAATAACATGCATACATTTTATAATCATAATTATTAAAAAAATAATAATTAATACTATAGCAAAGAAGAAGAAAAACAAAGCACATATACTTTATTTTAAACAACAGATAACCATTGAAAAACAAAATAAATAAAACAAACAAAAATAATAAAAAATGCAAAACCTTATTAATAAAATAGTTTAAAATTATAACAACAACAATATAAACAATACTTTGTATAAACAATTTATAGAATTGAATTGAAGTAAAATAAAGAAAATAGTTATTCATCTGTAGAAATGCTAAATAAAAGAAAAAAAGTTAAAATTTTTTAAAGGAAAAAAAATATTTAAAGCGTAGAAATATCTAAAGTCATACGAAAAAGTTTATAATTTTTTTTATTAATTATTTTAATTTATTTAAATTATACATAATTTAACAAATTGCCAAAGATGTTCACATTTTTTTTTAAATTTTTTTTATTTAATTTCTTTTAAATTTTTCACAATTAACTTTTGTAAATACATTTAACGCAAATAGTATTTTCTTTTCAATAAAAACAAAAAAAACAAAATATTTTTTTTAATTTTTACTGCTGTGCCAATAATTTCAACAATATTATTGACTAAAATCATTGCAGCGCTTTTTAATTTTTCGTTTTACTTTATCATTAACTGCCATTTATTTTCAACTGCCGTTTTCTGTCTATTGCTAGTGTTTTAAATTTTATTTTCGAATACTTTTATTTTTATATTCAACGTTGTTTTTTTTATAGAAATCTTTAGAATTTTTATAACAGAAATTCAAAGCAATACTTTTATATATTTTTACACTAAACGTTTATAAAACTAATAGGATTAATTATATAACGCACTATACATTTATACACAAGATTTATAAATTTTTTTTTTTTTTCATCATAAACAATCAATTAAAAAGTGTTAATTCTGGAAACCTAAAGACGTATAAACATTTTTAAAAGTCAATTCTAAGCATTAGCTAATGAAGGGTTTAGCTTTCAAGCTCAAAAATTACAAAAAAGATACGAGAATGCTTTACAATTGTCGCAAAGATCTCTTCCGTGTTTAACATTTATAGATTTTGTGAAGGAGTTTAACAATTTAATTCCCGCTTTAGAAATTAAAATAATTTCTATAAAATTAATCACTCCAATCATTAGACATGGACTATGCTGAACACAGCTTAAAAACTAAATATAAAACAAACAAGAGTTATGTCCAAAGGC
The DNA here is from genome assembly GCA_005959815.1 of Sarcophaga bullata. Lineage (NCBI taxonomy): Eukaryota > Metazoa > Arthropoda > Insecta > Diptera > Sarcophagidae > Sarcophaga > Sarcophaga bullata. Next base: position 5,765 of record QOCX01005743.1, on the reverse strand, counting down.
ATTTAGAAAATATGTTAAATAATGTTAAATGGTGTAGTTAATTGGGGAGCATATTAGACAGAAGGTACGGCTCTACGGCATACAAAAGACCTTAATTAGCATTCGGCCAGCTTAATTCAGCTATCAACAGCACATCGCCATCGCTGGCAAAGAAGTACCTTCACTACAAATGTACAGTCGAAGAATCGAAGCTTGAAATACCTTTCCACTTGACATACAAGATATACAAGTCTATGTTTATTAATAGTCAAAGGCTGGCCTACAACAATTGCTAATAATCGTCAGAAACTTAGCAGCTATTAATCCTGTATTTAATCCGAAAACATAAGGCATCTGATCGAACAGATTAGACTAATCACTTTATTGTTGTGTACATAGTAGAAGGTGCAACAGAATTGTTTTAATAAATGTCTGACACAGTCTAAGGTCTGTCGTACTAATATGAGTATTCCTACTTTTACAGCGATTCCTCAGCTCTTTTAACTCTAAGGAGATGACGCGTTGTATTTTAGTCAGGAGCAATCTGATTATCTCGATGCGAATTTATCGCCTGGCGTGTATTAAATAAATCCTGCATTACAAATGAACGGAGTAATTAAAACAATATTCAAAGTTGAGTTCCATCCGTAAAAACTGTACGTATGCCGGGAGTTCATTTCTCTCTTTTTAACATTAATGGACTTTGAGGATACAAGTTAGGCCCTATTAGGCAAAAATCAGAAATTTCTAAGTGTATATACAAGCTAAACAATAATGCGGAACAATCTATCTGGTGCGTAGCCTGTCAAGAACTTGATTTGATTTTATTAGTACCAATTTGTTATACCATAATCATACCGGCTAAAGCCTCGCTTCTATCTTTAGTTCCGATATTACTTCGTGATGTAATCAGGCACCTGGATACTATTTTCACATCGGTTGTGTTATAGGTGGCCCTGCAGATTTCTTCGACTTTTCGCAGTGCTATAATGACTGCTTTTTTAACGCATTTTTCTCTAACGGTAGCATCGCCTCCATTGCAATGTTTACTGTCAAGATCAGACTCACGAATTTTAAGTCCATTCGATGTACGCCAAACGTCAAGCATTTGAACACAAAACAATATTACATGAAGTGATATAACTAAATTCTATAACTGCGACAGAATGTCATGCAATATGCTAGGTTATGTTTGTTGACCCTTCGATACCGTCTGTTAATTCAGTATACAATATCCAAACTTTGTTTGTGTATCAAAACTCTGCTTACAAGAAATCAAAGAAAGAAAGAAATCAAGAAATCAAAGCGCGCAATTCATTTGAAAATTTTGTTGCCTTTCAGCAAACATAATCCACATTAAGGTTTAATAAATTCTGTTAAGTTTACATAGCTGCCATGAACTAGAATATTAGCAATTTTTGCGCCTACTAAAGACTTAAGTTTCTGTTCTATGATCTACTTAATTAAGGTTGATTTATATTAGCCAGGGTTTAATCAGGGCGTAAAGGTATCATTTGCATTTACATATGTAGTTCCATATGTTGTAAGTTAGCTACCTGCACAACTACAGTGATCCTAAACATAAGACTCGTCATTATAGCTGTAACTCTTAAGTGCAGGCCTTATAGCAGGTGCTCAGATTATATTTAAACCTGAAGCTAAAAGCGATCCACATACAGCCTATTTGAATGCATTTTTAATTTCCCAGGTTATAACGACAAGTTTATAATGATTTTACTTTTAAATACAAACGACCTTCGCCATATATTTGTTATTAGCTGTATTAGTATCTGAATATTATACTCTGCTGTACATTAGCCAGTTTATTTGAAATTAAATTGAACTCTTTCCAACGTATTAGCATTGACTTCAGTGTAAGGCAAAATATTACAGTTTCTGCTTGTTATTAATGTTTTCACTGTAAACTGCTACACAAGCTAAGTGATTAACAGGGTTCGGATTAAGCACTTTTTGATAATCATCCTTGTTTTCTTGTTTTCTTTTATAATAACTATTATGATTTGTATTTAAACAAATATTTATTATTTAAATTATAAAATATTTTATATTTAAACAAAAAATAATTACGAAAATATTATAAAAAAAAAATTATAAAATTAAACAAAAACAAAACAAAACCAAAAAAAAAACAACTTTTTTCATTAAACACGATATATATTCAAGTGCTTCTTAAACAAATAAATTTAAAATATATTTAAAATACAAAAAAATAAAATTATATATACATTGTGATAACAAAAAAAAACAGAAAAATTACATTAATTAGTTATTATATTATATTAAATAAGTAGGATTTATGCATTAAATTAGTATTTAAAAATAAAATTAAAAAGAAAATGAAAAAAAAAATTAAACTAGAACTTACGTATAGGAAACTACAAGAAAAAGAAAAGAAAATCATTAATCGCTTTAGAGTTTAACAAATTATTATATATTTAAATAAAGGTTATAAATATAATAAAATAATATATTAAAAAAAGAAAAGTTTCAAAAATCATTAATAACAACAAGAAAAAAATTGTTAGTAGAGAGCATTTAAAAATAATAAAATAAAATATTTAAAAAAATATTTAGTAATTAAATACAAAAACAAGCTGATTAAAAAGAAAATGATAAATAATAATAAAAATAATTATTATTATTAATAATAGTATATAATAAATAAAATAAAATCTTATATAGTCATTGAATATAGTAGTTATGTTAAGATTTTACAATTATTTATTAAAACTAAAAAATACTATAATACAATACGAAATGAATTAAAAAATTTATTAAAATAAAAAAAAACAACAAAAACATGAAAAATTAAAAATTTGTAAATAAAAAAAAATTCTAAAAAAAACATTTCAAACACTGGGTTCTTTTATTTTCATAAAAAAAAAAGAAGTTTTTTTTTAAGTTTCATTAAAACAAAACTTTTCTATGCTATACATACGTAAATCACCAAATAAAAAATAAAATTATTTTATATAAACAAAATTTAAACATAAAAGAAATTGTTGTTTATAACATCCAACATACTTCCAAGCAAACAAGAAAAAAAAAATAAAACAAAAATAATTTATAAGTTATGAAAATAAAAACAAAAAAAACTTTAAACTTGTAAAAAAGTCCTAAAAATATTGAAAAAAAAAACATAAAAAACAAATCATATTTCACATTGAAACCTTTAAAAAAATAAAAACAAACGTAGAATGTTATTTCAAAAACTAAAAACAAAAACAAAAACAAAAAAACTTAAAACAGTAAATAAGAAAACTTTTTTTTTGCAAATTGTAGTGATAATTTAGCAGTTATTTAATTAATAATAAATTTATTATTAAATAGTATTAAAAAAAAACAAAAAAACAAAACATTTTAATTCTAAATAATTAATGAAACACTGAAAATAAAAGTCTTATACATGAAATGAAATGAAAAAAAAAAACACAGAAAAAGGGAAATGATAACAAACCAATATTATCACTTAAAAATAAATACAACAACAACAACAACAAAAACAAAACAAAATATATATATAAAAACATAACAATTTGAATTCTTTTACATTAAATATTAAAAATGCATATAAAAAAAATATTTAAATTACCGAAGAGAAAATAAAAATAAAAAAGGAAGAAGAGTAAATAATCATCAAAAAAGAGAAACACAGAAAGGAGAAACGTTTATGATCCATATACTTTACACTTTATTATTATATAGCAAATGAAAATGGCATGAGGAAACAAATGAACAAACGAAATCAATCATTACAACAACAACAAAAAACAAAAAACAAAAAAAATAAACATTCAAAACGCATCATTAAAAAAAATCAAAGAAAATTTTCATAGAAAAACCTAAAAAAAGAAAAGAAATGAAAAAATTAAACAAAAACAAAAAATACAAGAAAAATAAATCAATAAAAGCAAAGTCAATTTTTCGGCATTACAAAAAATTATAAAAAAAAAATAAAAACAAAAACAAAATAAGGTTTTCATTTAGGACTGAATAAAATAATTAATTACTTTTGTTTCGGTTGTATTACACGCTTTATGTACGATTTTAGCAAATGCTGCACACATTAAACATCATTTAATATAAAATGTGACAACAGATTCCTTTAATAACTCTGCTAGATTATCGAGAGCCCAAAATCCTGTTTGGATTGTCTAGATTATCGGAATTCTTTGATAATTATGTTACTCAATCTAATGCCCAATATCTTGATATTGGACAGAGATATTTTAAATCTTCTGACTGACACTTCTGCTATTTCTTTTCTGTACACAGATGCTATGCTTATTATACCAAATTATTTGCCTGCGTTTGTTTTTATAACCCCCTGATCCAGTTTTCAAGACGAGTAATATAAAGCTCAATTGTATGTGAGCAAAACATACAAATTTGACATAACAAAGATAGAATTTAGAAGAAATGGCAACACTTTAATTAAAGTGGCATGATTTAGACAATCATCCAAGTCGTACGAATTTTGAAGCTTTTGTGTCGAAGGGCGGCGATAATATCATGTAAACTCAATTGAGAGATAATACGTATGGAAATTTATCAAGGGAGGCATTCATTCCACTTTGGTTTTGTATTTTACTAACCGTGAAAAGACAAAAGATCTGTCGATTTAAAATATGGATGGTAGTCCGAAATATTTTTCTATGACTTCACGCAGATAAACCCTCCCTAATCATTATAAATTAACCTTAAGAAATGCTTAGACGTTTAAAATTTGAAGAAAAAATATTTCGAACTCTGATTCATTAATAAAGGGGTTTTAAGGAATTAAATGTAGTGATTATATCATTAAAATAATTTAGTTTTTAGCTTTTCGGTAATAGTTTTGCAATTGAAATTCGTCTCAAAGTATTTCAAAGTTTAAATGAAACTTATTGCTCTTGGTTTGATTAACAAACCTTCTCGCACTTGTTACGAATAGGGTTCAATAAAAAAAGTACCACAAATGTAGAACTTGATTCCCATATTTCTTCAAAATTCTTTAGGCAAAATATGATTAGCGGCCATCCACTGTCTATTGCGTGGATTATGGTCCAAAATTTCCTTTTTAGACATTTTGGAAAAAAATGTATTTTAATGAATAGAAGTAATGATATTGTGTTTCATTTCTTCCATCGGTACTACAATGGAGTATTTTTGGGACGTAATATATTAAGTTTCAGTCCTGAAGTATTCTTAATTGAGCTACATGTAAATACCAAATTTGATCATTTAAAACGTAATTAATTCAATTAAAATTAATGCGTTTATAAAGCTATATTACTTTTTACTTAAAAAAAACATAAATTCTTATGAATTGTTACAATTTGCAATCAAAGAAATTGCCACACTGACAATATAACTACACGGCAATTATCGATCTTCACATTGTACGTTACGTTTTTAAATGTAACTGATTGACACAATTATTTTTCGTTCTATAGTGTCTTCATTTGTTGCCTGGCAACTTCTAGAATTGTTCTCGCTGCTCGATTGTTATAGTGGTTTTTTTCCTATCCCGTCCTCGCAGGGTTTGCTGCTTTTTTTTATTGTACTTTAAAATTATTCCTGTTCTCGTATTTTATTTGTTATTGTTTTGTATGTGAAAGTTACCACTCAGCGATTTCTTGCAATGATTGTGAAGCTTTATAATGAAATCGTTTGAAAATGTCTCTTTTACTTCTTTTTTTTATGAACTTCTGTAACTATTTGCAGCATTTGGTTTTATTTTATATATTTTTTTTTAATTTTCCAACACCTAACCTTACAAGTTG
>QOCX01005741.1:0-12370 GCA_005959815.1 Sarcophaga bullata | reverse complement strand
GGATAGTGTTGTATTTCCTCTTGAAGCCAAATTTCTGGACGGATATTTGGCATTAATTTGGATATCAGCAGCTTATAAATTTCGAATTTGTACTGTTTGGTGTAATTTGGAGCTCCGACGTGATTGGTCATAACGTTCGAGGAAAAAAAATTCTCTTTGAGTTTTATTCACGTCTCCCAAGCAGTCGTGAGAATCTATTTTAGTTTTACAACATTTTTTCTTACTCTCTCAATTGTGCTCTCACAATTTGTATTTATTGTTGCCGTACTTTTACTGAATTTTATGCATTTTAGAAACAAAAAACATACGCTTTCGATAAGGCACGAGAAAAATAAAAACAAAAAGGTGAACGAACATGTCATCCCTTTGAGAACTTGCAAGACTCATATTATAATGCGTTCGTCGATTCCGTCAACGACACATGGGCCGGCCTCGGACACCAAGTAGAACGGCGTATAAAAATCTGGCCAAAGCCTGAATGAAGGGCGCACGAAAAGTCTGTTTAAACTTCAAAGACGCTCAGTGTGGTTGTCGGGTCATCACGGGCATTGCATTACAAGTACGCATGCGAGGCGCATTGGTCTTGCGACAACTTGCTAACGACTTCTGCAGAAGCTGCAGAGATGAGGAAGAAGAACAGACTGCCCTTTCACCTCCTGGGGACATCCCGGCCTTTGTCAAAGAAGAAAGCAAGTACTTGGATGCTTACTACATGCATAACTCGAAGAACTCTCAAGGACTGATACTTGCAGCCTAAATCGCTCCGAGTGGTTTGGAGATTTGGGCCCCTCTGAGGCCTTAGTGTGTCCCTCCAATTCTCTTGGACATAAAAACAAGAAGAACAAACGTTTGTTTAAACGAAATTGACAGTATTTTAAATATTTAGACCCAGCGTTTTTGATTGAAGTTGCAGTCGTATTGTGTTTTATCATCAACTTTATTTTCCACTTACTTGCCTAGCTGCTAATTAATCTTAACTTTCTTGTTTACGTTTTGCAATTTACATACTTTTTCATTGCTTAAATCTACACCGCTGTTCCTAATGTTTGCTTCATCGATTTGTATTACTTTAAAGATTTTAATTATTTGTCCTTAGTATCTTATACTAATGTACTTTACCTACTTTTTCTGATTTATCGTGATTTGCTAGTCATCTATGTTTAATGCAATTATTATAATATTTTTCCACACCTTCTATGCTTATATTGACATATGTTTGTTCTATTTTCTTCGTATTATTTTTTATGATCTACCTCCTGTTAGAGATTTTGTTTCTTGTGTCCCCACACTCATGTTCTTTAAAAAAAAAATGTTTTCATAGACAAAACTAAATGAACAAGCTCAACACTTTTAAAAGAACTTTCGTTTGTTTTCTACGTTCTTTCTTTCTGTCTTTATTTTAATATTACTTCTCACATCGAAAGGTCAGTTATAGCTATAAAAGGCTTTTCTAAACCTATTAGACTAACAAAGCATTTTATTTCTTTAAGTTTATAGTGTCCTTCTTTATTTTAATTTTTAAAAAAAAAATAAAATATTTTCCCTCTACAATTTTCGAATTAATTTTCCTCTTTGCCCGGCACTTTTAATTTCTAACCTTGTCAGCCATGTTATCCATTCGACAATGTAGAGAAAACTAAATGTTAAGAAAGCCATGCTCGAGAAATCAAAATATTATGGTATTTCATTTTGGTTTGGTATAATGTTCTACCGGCATTTTTAAACTGGTATATTTGAAGTATAAAACGTGTCTCCAATAACGCTGCATTTTCAATCGTATGTATACGGTAAAAATCTCAACAGGTCACTCCATATATTTTCAAAAGTTACTCTCTTTTGTAAAAAAAAAATTAAATTTTCGTATACTTAACGTCAATACTAATTAAATTTATCTTTTACGAATCACCCAATAGATTATAAAATACTATAAATTGTGCTAGTATATGTTTAGAAACATTGCGCATAAGTGCTGCAACATCCATAGGAATTTAGTAAACAAATGTTACTAATGAAAAAAAACATTTAACATTGACAAACCCAAAATGTTGATAGAACTTGTTAAAGCAACATGTTGTGTACCATGTTGAACTCAAAAGAATAATTTCTTTTGCAAATGATTCATATAAGCAGAAAAAGCGCGACTGCAGCAAACGTAGCAATCTATTAAAAATAGATTGCATGTGATAATAATATGGGAAATGATTAATTTAATAAGCAGCGTTGACCATAAGTAAATTAACCTGCTGGCTTTGATTCAGGCAAATTGTCTAATTATATCGCTGGCAATGAGAAGTTAATTAACAGTGGAGATGGCATAAACAATGATATAAACGCGATCTGGAAGTAATAGAGGAGAAAAGCTACTTTAGAAACACCATTGGTGAAGGACTGTTTATTTTGCTGCTGTTGCCTTTATTAAAATTAATGCGCATGTAGCTTACCTTAGGCTGCTTGCTGTGTTGCGTCTATTGTGTTTATAGCATCATGCATTCGATATAGAATTCATACCAAATCCAAAATATATCTCATCTTTAAGACGAACCCCTGTAAAGCTGGATTTGCATGAGTGTCTTTCATGTTTGAGAGAAAAACAGAATTCGTTTGTTAAATACCCTACAGCAGGATACAAACAACCAAGTAACTGTATAACATTATTCATATATTCTGCAAGTTATGGAGTCTAGGATGTCTAAGAAGCACTCAACTATTTTTCGGTAACTATTTATTGACCTTCGAAAAAAAAAAAAATAAAAAAATAAAAAAAATAAAAAACTTGATTAAACAATAAGTATAGAAATTCAAAGACGGCCTGGTCTTGTAGATAGTGTGTTGACTTATTAGATGAAAGGCAAGTTTAAATACCCGTCAGACTTCAAAAACGAAATATGAAAAAATATTTCTCCGGGACTACCTCTCCAGCATATTTTGGCAAATACTCTGAGAGTAAATAAAATTGCCATGAAAAGTTTCTTTAAAATCTGTCATTTCGGAGTCGACTTTAAACTGTAGGTCCCGGCATCATGTATTAAATTAACACCTAGCAGCATAAGTGGTGTGAGAAGCTATTGTTATGTGTATTCAAGATCTTAAACCTTTAAAATTTATTTATGCCCGATCATATATCAATGTAATATCATATATTATCACTCATACACAGCGTTACGTTTTGTAATTTAAAATTTGAAGCCACTAACAAATCTCTACACATTAATACAAATTACCGTTACATTACTGTTTATTATACTCAAATTACATATGCACAAACAGCCGTAAAAACGTTAAAAGCCTGTCAAATTTGTCACTTAAAATGTTTGCCCCCAAATGCGCAATACGATTTATTTTGTTTGTTTACAAAACACTAAACATACAGACAATAAAGCTGAGTAACACCTGTCAGGAGTTTATCTGTCTGTCTGTATAAGCTTTATTAAACAAGGCTAAAAAGATTAATTAACAGAGACAGATTTGTCGACATACAAAGCACTTAACTAACGTTGCAACAATTAAGCGTTTTCAAATTACCAACTAAATTTTTAACCCTCATTTGGCTTAGAAATTATGACAAATAATTCTAAGTTTTAAACATGAACGAAATAAAGGTGGATCACTAATATTGTCAGGAGGAAGGTTATTAATATCATATAATGATACTGGCGTAGAATCACCAAGGCTCAAGAAGCCGAGGTCAACGAAAGAACTAAAACTGTTGGACATAATATCGGAAGGGGAATTAAAATTACCAGCAAACCCTGTAAAAAATTTTAAACATAATTACGCTGCAAGGGATTTTCTTTTCTCGTCCAGTGAAGAACCAAAAGTGCAAGCATTTAAGAAGATCTGTTGCCCATGTGGGCTTTCGTCAAGTCTCCACATTTGGTGTGGAAGTCTACCCTTGCAAATGGCTATAAGTAAACGATGCAAGTATAATGCGTTTACTGGTTTATTCAAGTGCTGGCCTAATATTATCGCTTAATATAGGCATGTAACTAGTTTTCAACATTAAATGGAAGTAACTGCGGTCAGCATGTCTAAGGTAAATGTGAGTTAAATTTTAACATGGTAACACCTTGTAAGCAGAGCCCAGTGGAGCTTGTATAGTTACAGTAAGTTTCAGCAGTAAAATAGAAAAATAAGAGAATATTAGAGGCATATTTGAAGAAACTTTTATTGTCCAAATTTAAGAACGGAATGAAGGAACGAATTAAAAAATATTTCCTCGGCAACTGCCTCTCAACAAATTTCTGGTCAAAAACTCTGCGAATAAATAAAATTGCCATGAAGAATTTCCTCAAGATACTGTCGTTCGTAGTCGAACTGACAGACTGTAGGTCCTGCTACTTATGGATAAAATTAACATGCGCAACATAAGTGGTAGAAGTTAGCGTTGTTAATCATGATTGAAGGATTGTAATGTCCAATTATGTATGTATGTTGTATGTAATGTACTTAGAATTTAAACAAAATAAAGCTTGTGTGAGATATCATCGGAATTTTGTATTCTTTTGAAAGAATATTTTGGCATTATGTTTACCGTTCAAATGTGCTCCAACGCTTCTCTAGGTCGAACGCATTACAAATGTATGACTCTGGCGTATAAATCTGGCTTAATTTGTCGTTCTGCGCGTAGGTGGAAGGCCTTGGAAACCGATGTTGCACTTGGCTCATTTGAAGCCACGAACAGGGACAATCGCATGATCTGAAAGGACTATCACTTGGGGGTGACTATGCCCTCAAATCGTTTATGCAGAATAAACAAATGTGGCATGAGTCTGATGGCACGTAGCTCCCTTATGTCAAAATAATATTTCATTGGTGTCGCCGTGACAGTGTTGGTCTAGGAATTTTGAAAGTTAGTACACGGACCGATGGTCGTCTGCCAGCCCAAATCCACACAAAAAGTGACTGTTTTGAGTCTATTTGTTGCTCTTAGATTTGTAATGACTTTATCGAGTAAGAGCGTTCAACACTAATGATTGGATTTTTCAGATGAAATTTTCATCAAAGTTGACCAGCTGCTCCAAGCTGGTCCTTGTCATCCGCCCATGGCAATTGACTAAAATAGGCTGTCAATTAATTTCGACAAATGCATGCTTTAACAATGATGGCCACTATTCACTTAGAAGTCTCTGTTGGAAGGTGCAGTACAGTGAACTAAAATTACCAGGAATACCTGTTGACTTATGTGGACATTTAGAAGTTCTGCAATGCTCAAATATTAAACAAATTTCTTTTTTATTTTTCTTGTACAAATTGATCTTTCCTTTCCCTCATCGTTATCATATAATTTTTCTAAATATTTGATGACCCTTTTACATTTTGCCTTCTGCAATATGGCAGCAATGGCTACAATTTATGTTGATTTTCTTGTCGAAAACTATTCCTCGATATCCTTCTATCGTGTTGGTCTAATAATTCTGTTTTTCTTTCAACTAAATAAAGAAAAAGAAAAGAGAGGAGAAAAAGTGTCCAATAAAATTATTGAAAGTTCTTTAGAAAAGATACAAAAACATAATCAATGAGAATACATAAACAGAACTTATCCTTGAGTCGGTAATCTTCTCGCAACAATAAGTGCAGCGTCTGATTGCTAATCTTTTAATGCTTTAATGGAATCCCTTTAACATTGCTTTCATCGTAGTTGATAGATTTTTGATATCCCTTAGTGAGTAAAGAAAGATCCTAGAATATACGTGGTAGTATTACAGGGAGAACGATGTTAAAATTTCATTTCATTGCATATAAAGGGGCCAACCATTATTTTCTTTACTGCTTTTTACTATCTAATTTACTTACTTACAATATCTTCTTATTAAGTTTATGTGTATGTGTGGTTCTTTGCTGATTTACCGCTATAATGGGCCTGTGTCCGCTTATGGGCTAGGTCGGCCGAGCATTGTATTGATCTTAATTCGGTTCATGTGTTTAGCATTGATGCAGCCACCATAAAGCTGCTTATTCGCTTCTTAAAACGTGGTCATAAATTAATACGTGACAGTCTGGTGTAAGATGATTGGGCTTTGGTTCAATGTCATAGCCAGTATTCATCACCAGTTATGACCTTTTTGAGCAAATCTCGAATCGACGGACGTTCAACCATCTCTAAGCGATGTCCATGCTACGTTGTTTTTGCTCAAATATTTAACAATTTTGGAACAATTTTCGGCTGCCCCACGTTTCATAGCTTAAGAACATTCGTAAAGATATTGCTTGGCATGAAGCCGCAGCACGCTATGCCAACATCATCAGGGCAACCTCTTAATGTTGATTCAATGATTATTTCAAATTCAATTCTTCCTGCTCAATGTTTTCATCGGTTGTTGACGTCCTGCGGCCGAGCAGGACGATTCATTCGTCATGACATCTCTCGGGCCTTCCTAAACGGTTGTACCACAATGAAACTTTGTCTGCATTCATAGTAGACTCGCCAAACTCCGCAGTCAATATTTCAAATGCACCTTGCACATTTAATTCATTTTTACTACACAAAACTTAATACAGTTTCTTTGAACCATTTTTTCGAATATGTTAAAAAATCGAAAGGAGCATACCAAAAAACACGGACCAAACTTTTTATCTGTCAATAAACAAACGGACAATCAAAATGGCTGATATGTCAAAATTATATAACAGTATGTGTATCAACACATTACAGATAGTAATCCGAAAATCGAAAATATGTAACTCATGAAATTTGAAAATAACGGTTATTTTTTTGAATCACACCTCGTATGCTTACGTCTTATTGATCATAGTTGCAGAGTAATAGGCTCAAACTTTCAACATTTTTATTTCAAAAAATCCAAAAACGTTAAAAAAATTATAAAGATTTCTCCTCATCTCACATGCAATACAATTACTGGCACTAATCAGTCATACTCGGAAAGAATTTTAATTTTCCGCTATTCTCCTCATTTCATGTTTCCCTTCGTGTAATAGCGCGGTTAAAATATGTTTTAATTTCATTAATCGTTTCATGGCGAAATGTGTAAATAATATCTGGGATTGGATGGGTGATAGTTGCTCTGGATGAATCATAATCATTGATTACGTTTATGATATTAATTAATAGTGAAATATTGGTCTTAGCTGCAATACACTCACACATTATACAAACAAACATACAAGTAAGAGCAACAATACATGTGTGGAAAAATTAAATGCGAATCAAATGAGGAAATGCACTGCATTCAAATATGAATATGAGATGGATGTTACGGAAAACCGTTAGAATAATACATAATTAGAGTCTCATGATAAACAAAATAACAGTAAAATACCTCTTGACCCTATTCCTTAATGCGAGTACTTTAAGAAATTGATATTCTATTTCGTTTACTTTTGAATTGTTTGCTTTCCACACTACCCTCGTATTTATAATTTCCACCCATGCCCGTATGATAAAAGCTGATTACATTGCCGTTAACAAAAATCAGTAGCCATAATTCATTTTGCCGCGTGCCGTAAATCATAGCAGACGAATTAATTGCGGCTTGAAATTCATTCGTTTTGCTCCGTTTTCAAAATGATTCATGGGAACATGGGAGCATGGAGAAAAGTGCATTCAAAATAAGAATTTCTTATGCCACCCAAGCAATTACATTTGAAAGGGAAATTAATACCGAAATTACCACGATAAACGATTAAAGGGGATTCGAAAAAAATGTGAAATGTTTTGTGGGCTACTTATGACAGAATTCTGGAATTAAGACAACATTTGTTTGAAGTTGGTAGGGAAACGTTTCCGTTAAGATACCATGGAGTTTATATGGAGTTTATGGATTTATATGCGTATCGCCACCAGATCTGGGCAATTTGGAATTTATTGCGGTGATAACGAATAAGAGAGAATATTTTAACATTCTAAAGAACAAATTTTTTTTGAAGTCGCAGTAGTCAAGTAGATAGTTTGTTGGCTTATTAGACGAAAGGCCAGGGTTCAAATCCCCGGTTAGACATCACGAAAATATGAAAAAACATATCGTCGACGACTTACTCTCAGCAGATTTCTGGCAATACTCTGAGAGTAAATAAAATTGCCATGAAAATTTTCTCAAAAATCTTTCGTTCGAAGTCGAATTTAAATTGTAACATGCGCAACATAAGTGGTGTGAGATGCTAAGGCCATAATAATCCTGACTGAAGGGTTGTAATGGCCAATTATGTATTTTAAGAACAAATTCATTATTCGGAAGATTTAAGAATTCCTAATGATAATTACTTCCAACAAGTCAATCAAGCCAATCATACTGTTGCTACTGTGAAGATGTGATTTGCCCTGCCAATGTTACCACAGGCATAAAACTTTTGCACAAAGTGCAATATGACTAAGAGAGTTTTTAGAAGGCCGTAAGGAAGCGAGCGCTAAACCTCGAATGAAAGTCAACTGTAAACTTTTCTTATGAATGCATGATGGCAAATATAAAAGAGAAAACGCTTAACAAAACTGATGTATTCAATGCCAAATGGATAAAAAAGAGTGCTTGACCTTAAAGGATATCCTAATAAATGTTGGCAATAATGTTTGAATATATTTAGGCCTTTGAATTTTAAATTTCCTAAGAATTCTTTTTGGGAGTACCAACACTTTTGCATTGCGAAAATATGGAGTCACCAGAAACCTTTCCTAATTTTTCTTACGGTTTGTTAAAAACTCTAAATTTTTTTTCTGTTTATAATGAAATAGAAAGAAACAAATAAAATAAATACAAAAAACACAACAATTATTTGTACATATTACTACTTAAAATTCACGAAATTGCTAAAATATGTTGGGGCACCTAGACTTTGCTGTTCACTGTATTTGAACAACTTCATTGCTTTCCCATATATTCGTTTGTAATTATTTTACATGCAAATATAAAGAAAAATAACTAAGATATCTTGAAGACGTAGAAAAATCGTTTGTGTGTAGATTGGTATCCTCTATCCTATCGTTTACGCTATGGGGCATTCAACAGTTTTGCATAGAAGGTATATAAAAAAAATTTCTAAGTTTAATCGTTATTAAAATGATTGCTTAAAGCTATAGACTTTACTATTAGCGTTGTGAATAGTTGTTGCCATTCCATTAACTGTTTGCAGCCAACGAAATTGCAAAAACTCCTAAATTTACATAAGAAAGGTCAAACCTTAGAATTTTTATTGGACACGTACAAAGTATCTTAAACAACTTCATATTGTTACGTTTTTACCATTTAAAAAACGTTTGAAATATGAGCTCGTATATTGCAAATAAAAATAAAAATAAATTTTGTTCAGTTTTAATTAAAAATCTCTTTATTATTCGCACAATTTTGTGTGTCACTGTTCACAACTTGTTCTAACAACAACAATGTTTTATTTTGTTATTCCTTTTGTTTATGCCCTTGCTCCAAACAATAACAAATTATTACACAACTGTTCTGTAGATCTTTGTAACGGAGATTTTCAAACACAATTCGGTTTACTACACATGCAACGCGTCTTCACACAAAACTGACTGAACTTCTACTCTCGCCTTTGCATTGCTATGCCTTGCCTCTTATACAGCGACCTAAACACGTCTGATGAATGTTCTCGTAGGCGAATGTTCGGATCTTTGCCTTCTCGGAAATTCTATGAACACGTCGTCAAACATGTTGTTTATATCCAGGCATATTTTCCTTTTTTGTTTGTGTATCTTGTTTACGTTCGTCTCTGCAGTGCTGTGTTGTTTGTTGTTTTACTTGTATACCTTCTTTCGTTATACTGATGTTGTTGTTATATTTTGTTTATTTTTTAATCAAGTAAACACGTCCGTTGTTTTGTTTTGTAAATTTTGTTTAACATTTTAATGTTAAACGATGTTACACCATTACCATTTTCCTAACAATATAATACAAATAAAAATCAAAATTAAATTTTAAATTCTTTGAGAACTGTTTACAAACATGGCAGTAAATGTTTTAGGAACTGGAATTCATAAATAAACTCCAACATTCAAAATTAAAGGACACTTTTTTAAATCAAAAGAATTCCTTTGAATATAAAGTTCTTTTATAGAAACAGAGTTCGTAATTCAGTCTGTTTTTTAAACCCTTCTTGTGTGGCTAAGCGAAAAAAAAATCAAAATTTTTATGAAACTGGCTTCAGCTGGTAGAAGTTTTAAATGAAAACTTTGATTTGGGAAAAGTTTTGATAGAATTTTCAAATATTACAAAAGCATTACAAAGACGATAATTAAAAAAAAATTCAAGGATATAACATCCTACAAGTGCCCATCATGTCTTTTCTTAATGAAACGCATCTCAAATGTTCAATTTTCCATGACTCTGACACATAAATGAGATTGGATTTTACAGAAAGCAAAGCATGCTGTTTGTGGCTTATTCGTGAACAATGTACTCCAAGCAAAACCATAAGAAAAAATCTAACGCTGCCCCGCTATTTACAGTAATGATCTAACCAACGTCGTTTTCAAAGTAATATGGACCAACAGCTCAAATTCACTCCAAACAATGACTTTTTAGGGATACATTGGACTTGTTTTGGGTCAATGTGAATGGAAATTTGACAATATTGTTTGTTCACGATTCATTTATTTACAAATGGACTTCATTGCTGATTTTTCGTGAAAATTATGTCAGTTGCCTGCTATTCCAGGGTTCATTTAGCAAACTCACCTTATGTTCCTGGCTCAGATGAATTTTGTACAGTAGGAGGCACAAGTCACTGCACCTGCACAGAATTGACTACGTTGATGCATAATCGACTGCCTCCAATTCTCTCTTTTACACTTTCACAGACTGCGGCAATGCTTACGTCGATCGTTTTCTGAACTCGAGTTAACCAACATGTTGGGTCTGGTCCTTTTGACTGGAGGATCATAAAATCTACGAAGCGTGCAGTACATTGTCCGTACAAAACAGACATTTTTATAATTTTATCATTTCCATGAGTTTGTTGAATACTTTAGCCATCTATTGTGCTTTGCAAAACAGACTGAATAAATGACAACTAATATGGCCGATGTAGCTTCACCAAGAATAGCCGTTATCAACAATTATAGTACGGAAGCGACTGATAGAATATTCGAAATGTTACCTGTTGACGTATATAGTTCAGTAGTTGCCCTTTCATTTAGATTTTAACATAAAAAATATTTATTTAATCTGCCACAAACACTTATACAAAGAAATACAGACACGAATTCACGCTAAGTCAACTTAAAATTGAAATTAAACTTTGCTTTTAAGATTTGCGAAATTAATTTATTTTTTTACGAAATTAAATTCTGTTGAACATACATACACATACACATACACATATACATACCCATACCACACACATACATATATTCGCAATTAATTTAATTGTAAAATGTGTCGGTTTTTCTTAGAAAATTTCCATGTGATTTAACACCTGAGGGAATAATGAATGCAAGAAAATCTTGGTGGAATGTTTACAAATCAAATAAATAACTTGGAAAAGCAAAGAAATTTTCACTTAATTTTCCTAATGCCAGACACACCACCGAAAACACTACTTAATGCAAAGCAATTTATCATATACGGCTATGCTAAGAGGGTGGGGAGTTGGAAAGGTGGAAGAACAGGAGATGCTGTAGCAGTTTTGATACCAACAAGATGGTGATTACTTAATGCACGGTTTGGAATATACACACAATACATAATTGGCCAGCTTCTCACATTGGAATATAAGCCGGATGAATAAGAACATTCCTATCCACTCTATCGATACGTGTGATCTGGCGATAATCCCCCATTTTTTTGCCAAAGTGGTGGATCGATTGCTGATGATTGTTTCCTTTACAAAATCTATCGTTGTAAGTAATGGTTCGTATAAGAGTTTCGCCACAAATCTTTGCTGATCGTTAAGTGTGGCTTGGTAATGCCAACGAGACTAAAATACAATCCATGTCTAGTAATTTCGCTTAACTTTGTGGTAAGTATCTAGTGATTTGTCTTAAGTCATTGCTCGCTTTAAAATGATAGATTTTGTTGGGACTTGCAAACTAATTACGGAATTGTTGGGTACATTAACTGCATTTCGATAACTTTAATGCTCCGATATGTGTCCGCTCTGGATTTCTTTTTCAACCAACACTCAGTAGATGAGCTTACTTTGTGCAATGCATTGTGATGGATCTGGAAAAAAGGTTGAGGGAGGGAAGAAAGAGGGAGTAGTTTTGTGGATGCTAGAACTTAAATCTACCAATATTGTATGTGACAGAAAAATGTCTCGGTAAAGGTCCACATGCGAATATACTATTACTCTCTTATTAATGCATTAATTGCGTTCCAACTAGCATGATAGACCGTATAGTAACGAACCCTCCGCTGTTTAGCGTAGACCCACAATATGTTATAATCTGCGTACTTTAATCAATCGC
>QOCX01005739.1:0-12373 GCA_005959815.1 Sarcophaga bullata | reverse complement strand
TTGCAACAAGCAGTAGTACTAGCAGTAGTGGTAGTAGTAACAGTAGGGGAAATGGTAGTGATAGTAGAGGATGCACAAGTATTTGCACTAGGTATAGTAGTGGTAATAGTAGTACTATTGGTAGTAGTTGTTGTAGTACCATTATCCAAATGTTCATCACTGGTAAAATCCAAATTACAGGCCGGTTTTAATGGAGTCAAGACAGCACCGTCTTTGAATTGTATAAAACTGCGTAAAGCTGTAGCAGCCGCTTCAATACGAGCAATTTTTTTACTACGACCCTGTCCCAAGTATTTCTGGCCATCGACCTAAAAATGGAAACAAGAGGAATACATATTTATGAATATGTGATGGCTTTTTCAAATTAAATAACGAAACGATAATGAAAAACAAAAACAAAAACAAAAAGAAATAAATTTTTTAAGAGTTTGAAATTTGATGTTTGTGTTAAAATAACAGCAGTGGTTGGGTAATTAGTGCTATTTATTAGAAATTACTTATTCCCTATACTGCTTGCAAAAGAATAAAGGGATCAATGAAATATTTCAAATCATAAGTGCCTTGATCATACGCATCTTAAGTGCAACGTCCACAGATCACATGTTTGACTAAAAATTTTAAGGGGTTAGTATATACTCCCTAAGACTTAAAAAAAAA
The DNA here is from genome assembly GCA_005959815.1 of Sarcophaga bullata. NCBI lineage: Eukaryota > Metazoa > Arthropoda > Insecta > Diptera > Sarcophagidae > Sarcophaga > Sarcophaga bullata. Next base: position 11,716 of record QOCX01005739.1, on the reverse strand, counting down.
AGGGGGAAGTTCGGCGGAGGTACGGTTGTCTAAAGAGGTTCATCTTAAAATCTGGCGACAATGATTTGAGAAGTTAGAAGTGTCTGCAAAGTAGAATCGAAACGGATTCGTATAAAATATGTTACTGTCTATAGCCTGAACGAGGATATTTTGACAAGGTTAATAAATAACAAAATGGCGGCGTTGTTTAATAAAATTATTAATTATAAAAAATATCCCAGTTCTGGCTAAAAATTACTCCTGTTGAGGAAACTTTTTCTCAAAATTTCAAATTGAAATCGATCAAGGTTTAACCAAATCTAAAAAAGGAATTCCGAGAAAAATGTTTTTAAGTAGAGCTCACCTAGACTACTATTTTGCACGAATATTTCTAATTTAATTGAATTGCTCTAAAATAAATAATGCCGCGAAAAGATATCGATATTTTGCAAATTAGTAACTAATTAGTAACTAACTAACTAACTAACCCACTAATATTGCCCCGAATAATAATAATTTATAAGACTGGGCTTAATATTAATACCATGTAGACGTAACATAATGTGCTCTTTCACTATAATGCAGCTATTTAGCTATTCTCCTAGCGGAAGCTGTCGTGAATGTATAGATGTAGACATACTATATATATTGCTGATACAGTAAAATCTTGAAATTGATACTTTTTATGCATTTCGAGAAGAAAAATAAATCTTAGTTGCCTGCAATTGTTTATTTATTTTCTAAAATAAAATTTAAGAATAAAAGAAAAAAAATTTTAGTTTGTTTATAACTGAGTGTTCATAAAACACAACACAGACCATAAAAAATATTCCATAATTATGATATCAATCAAGCGTTAAAAAAACAAATGCACCCACTCTTCTAAAAGAAACTATAAAGCGTAGGCACGAAATATTGTTTATGTACGTAGCAGTACTTAAATGTAATTCTGCCCTTCTAAAGCGTACACTTTATATTTACTATATGCTTAGGCATTAACACTCTTCTAATTTACAAATGATTTTAAAATCTTTTGTTCTGCAGAACGTTTTTCATACATACAGACAACAGGCATATATACACAAAATTCATTAATATGTCCGTCTACTGCTTAAAAGGAATAATTACAATCCAAGCCCACTGCAGCATTACGCATACCAAAGCATAGCTAGCAGCAGCAGCAGCAGTTGTTATTGTAAAATAAGGGTCAGTAAAAACTGCAGAGGAAACACTTTTATTGCAGGACTATTAATTAACGACCATAACTAATGCATTTACTGCACAAGTACATGGGTTGTTTACAATTGTTTCTCTGGGTCATCTCATGTATGCACACCAAAAATACACCAAGACCAATCGCCAAAAGCGCGTTAGAGTTTTTTTTCTATGTTTTTTACGTAACGTCAGTATTATACTTTTTGAAAGGAAGGAATTCAGAATTATTAATCAAACACACGTTAGTTGTCCCTTATAACCAAATTGTAATGGGCCCTAGAACAACACCCATTCTGTGTGGGATTCGAAAGTCCAGTTTATTGGATATAAAGAATGTTTAAATAAATTATAAAATTTATACAACAACACTGCACTATTTGAGAGTCTGTTTGCCTTATATCTTCAGATAAAAATCACTTTCTGTTTGTTTCATTTAGAGCTTGTAAATTGTGTGTGTGTCAGCATAAATTTGACTTCAATTAAGTGTTCTTTGAAGTATGGAAATGGTTTTTAAAAGAACTGCCAGTCAGTGACAGTGACAGTGAGTGATATTTTCTTTTTTTTTTTTTATTATTATTATTATTTCCCTCTTTTCTTTTTAATTTTAAATGTGAATTTAAATTAAAAGAACACACACTCACAGTTACAAACAGTATTTTACGCTGGTATTGTCACATATGCATACATACATAAAGCGCGACAGCAAAATTTTTAAAGGACATGTTAAATGTGTGGCAAATTGTAGGCAAACAGATACATACTATAACTTGCCCAATACATACATATGTAAATGTGATCAAAGGCAAGGACTTTAAATGGCCATAACTTGAGATTTAAATACTCGTTTATTTTTCCTACAAACAGTACAAACTATGTATCACCAGGCCAAATTGTTTGAGGGGTGGGGCGGTGATAATGAAATTGAATTAAAAAGTAAAACAGAAATTATTTAAATAAACATACACACTTCACTGGCTACACATGAGACCCACCCAGAATACAATTTAAATAAAAATTACAATGAAAAATACACACATGCACACACACCCACACCCATACAGACAAATATAGGAAGTAAAAAAATCTTTTAATGTTATTTGTATGTTTGATGATGCATTAAGAGCGCATAAAATTGGAGAAAAAAATATTTTCAATATAAAAAAAAAAATAAAGCTACCCTCCAGAAAAAAAAAATACAACAACAAATCAATTCATATGCAACTTTCCAATACTCCAGCAACACTAAATGCAGAAAAATTGTAACAAAATTACATCAAACACATACATATACGCGCACACATACATGTACTCGCTTGCATTTTAAATATAAAATTTGTATGAGTATAACAAGTACCAGCAACAACAATAAAATGAATGGCTTACAAAATAATAAACAAACACAAACACATTTCGTATAAACGAGAGAGTTCAAAGAGTAAAGAGAGCGTGTGTTTAGTTTGGAAACTGAAAATAAGTACACAGTGTTGCCATTTACTGAATATTAACCAAACAATAAAGGAAATTTTAAAGCATGATGTCTAAAATTTAATACCCGAAAATGGAATCCTTATGAAAACTGTATGAGTTGCGATGTTTTAAGTTTAAGGTGTAAGTATATTCTTAATTTTCAAAAAAAATTATATTTTTTTCCATAGTTTTAGTTAGTTTAGAGCAATAGAATTGAGGTAGATTTTTTTTCCCCTCAAACAATATGAGAAAAAAGGACCAAACCGCAAAATGTGCTCAACACATTGAAACATTCATTCGTTTAAACAAATTCATCATTTCTAAGACGAAAAAAGACTCTTAAGGAGTATACTAACTACATAAGAAAGCGATAGGTTTGTTTAGGACGAATCTAGATTACATCCTACGTAATCAAAATATTCTATTCAAGACAGGAAAGCTTCGACAGTATTCACGCATTGGTTAAATATACAAACAAAAAATATTACTTTTCCAGCATTTTCCATCTCTAGAATTTAATAAGAAAACCAATAAAGTATCAACAGAAGAAACAAAATAATACAATGGCAACACCAACCTACGTAAACGCGATGTTTATTGTGTAAATAAATCTAATGTTTTTTGTTGTTGTTGTTGTTGTTGTTGTTGTTGTTGTTGATACACTGATAGTTGTTGTATGACTTTATTTAACGTTATTTGTGTGGGGTTTTTTTTACTGCACAACAATAACTATTAAATATTTATGCAATGCAATAACACAACATTTCAGTTACATATTCCTACACTTCCCCTCTCACTTGTTCTCTTGAACACATTGCAGTTACATTCTATTATTATTCATGAAAAACTCTCTCTCTCTCTCTCCTATCTCTCTTTCTCTATCTTGGGGGTTATTTATGCTCATGTAGTGGAACAACAGAAAAAATAGCGGACTTAACAAGAAAAAAAAAAACGACAAATATATGATGGTGGAATCGAAACCGGAAATGTAGTTTTTGTTAGCATTTTGGGTGTACTAGTAAGTGAGTGTGTGTGGGTACGAGAGAGAGAGAGAGAGAGTAAGAGCGAAACAAAACGAATATATGTGTGTATGTGTGTTGTATTTAAAAACAGACATTCAAATCGCAATATTATTTTGTTGTGTGTGTTTTTAGTGGTATGCCAGGCCAAATTTATTTTTTGTTATTTTTTTTTCTTTTGTTTTGCTTTCATAATATGAGAGGGACTAAATGTAAGGATTAAATATTTACGAGGGCTGTTAAAAGGAACAAATTTTGTTAAAGACATAAAAGCTATTTAATTTGGCAATCTGCAAGCACTGGTACTTGGTAAGTTTAATACAGAACTTTATGTTCCATAATTCCTTTTATGGCCAAGAGTACGTATAAACAGTTTTCATATCTTTTTTTTTATTATTTTTTTTTTACTCTTTGTAATTATTTATGTATGTAGCAAAAATATCGTATACTGGACGATTTATGAGTATCAGAAAAGCAACTAAAGTATAACAAGGGATGCCAAGTTGGACTCTGTTAGGATTCTTTAGTGATTAACAATCTTTAATTTATAAAATATTCACCGTGAATTTAAGAATATCCATATAAAATATGCCATATTTGGTTTGTATTGCGTAATATTATATTTGGTGGCGTTCTAGAAACTACAGAATTCATTATCAGTATATATCACTGCTCAAAACAAGTGTACAAATAGGAAATCGAAAAGTTCAAGCTTTCGTTTCATCATTACTTATGATCTCCCGTCTTTTATGTTTATTGTAAATCGCAAATTTTAAAATGTAGAAATTTCAAATTACGAAATTTACTAAATTTTGCTCAATCTGGCATCCTTACGGCTTACACACAAACACTAAACTACTAATACCCCATAAGATATGCTTTATTTTTATTAAAATCGTAAAATAAGGGGAAATAAATGTGGTTGATCTCTCTTTGTCTCTGTCACTTATGTAACATATATGAGAGAATTGTTTGTTTTGCAATTAAATCACGAGATATGGTCTCACTTTTATGCTACCATTCAAATTTATTAACATCTCTAAAAAAGCCCTGAAATAGACAACGTTTTTTATCGACGATTTCGAACACACGAAATTTTTTTTTTTAATCAAAACACAGATAAACAAGAAAAAATTAAACTAGAAAAGACGGAAATTAAACTAGAGAAAATATGCAATGAAATTCATGGAATTGAGCGATGCAAAAACGCTCATAATTTTAATTCATCTACCATTATCTAGTGGTATAGGACTCTCCAACAAACACGACCATATCTACTTCGTGAACACGTGACTATGTGCATAATAACGCTGAAGAAATAAAAAAAAGATCATCAAATTACCATCAAAGTCTGATAATATAGTTCTAGTCCATTGAATTGCAAATTATTTCTGAATCTGATGGCATCTAACGACAATGTTAGCACAAAAAAAAAAGAAATCCTTTTTAATTTACTTTATAAAAAATTCTTTCAAAAATTAAAACGAATTTGAATTATTTTGTTTGTTTTTTTTTCAATTTAATTTTACATTCGCATTAACACTCAATTAGTGTCATGTGTGTTATCAATAAAAACAAAACATTTCGTTTTTAAACACACAGCCATTCGTATATACATAAAACGTACGTACATACATATGTACATCCGCATATACAGTCTCATTCAAATACAGATAAACTGGCATATCAACAGACATTCGCATGTATTCTCACATGGCCAATATTTATTGGCAAATAGACATAAACATGGTAGAGAAACAAGTGCCAAAAATAAAAAGAAGAAGAGAAATAGTGCCACAATTTCACAACAGAACGAGTTACTAAACCAATAATAACAACAATGATAATAACAGCGATAACTGCAAACAAGACAACAAAATCACACACTCTCGTTCTCTCTCTCTCTCTCTCTCTTTCACACACACACACACTTTCTCTCTGTGATGCAAACAAAACACAAACACATGTTGAAAGAATAGGAGAGAAAAGAACAAGAAACAAAAGCAGCATTAAATGACAACAACAAATACAACGAATGTCCTAAAAATATCAACTGGCAGCCATGCCATAAGGCAAACTATGGCCAGCCGCAAAGTATGCAACTGAAAACGAATATGATAATCGACTAAATGGTTAGTCAGAGTACTGATTGCTTTGTCGTTTGGATTGAATGACTTTTTATTCAATAATTATTTTGTAAATGAAATGAAGTGAGGTCGGCTATAAAAACAAACATCAAAATACTCTATACTCTTTTTCTTTGTATTTTCCTAAGCTTTAATTCCCAATTCTTAGTTGGCCTCGTCCCATCTCGTCTTACTATTTCTTTTTTCGTTTTATAAAAAAAAAAAAAAAAATAATCGCATAGGAGATTATTTTCGAAGGCTTTTGGGTTTATTGTTTTGGGTTTCTCTTCTTTCTAAAACCACGGTTGCATCACTTTCAAAGAGTCTTTACGATTACATTTAAACACAAGATATTGTAGCCTACCCCAGGGCGTTATATAGTGTTTTTTAAAGATTTCTTTATAATATCTTTCACATTCCATTTGTGGCAATATAATATAAGAACAAAAACAAAAGATTGCTTCTGAAAAAAATCGTTAAATATTACAAAAAGAAAATGGAGAGAAGAAAATAAAATTTTATTTGAAAATCATTATGATTGATTAAAGCCAATTGGACATTTTGGATGTGCTGATACTTTTTCAATCTATTGATTGTCACGTGGTATTATTCAAAAGGATATAAAATAATGCTGTGTGGTTTAAACGTTCTGCTGTGGAACGGTTTGAAACTCTTATCTATTCCATATAAAGTAAGACTGTTTTAAGAAAGTATTTTCATTGTGTTCCATTAAGACAACTCCGATGTCATACTTAAAGTGAAAAAAAAATTGTTTTTTTTTTAATCCTCCTGTCTATTTTGAATAATTTTGTTGGTGGAAAACTTTGCTGTCGTATTTGACCATAGAATTGAGTGTTTTGTAGTAGGAACTAAGTTTTATAAGAGAGAGGCTTCGTGAAAAAGTCGAATTTGATTTAATTTTCCATTGAGTTTTAATTTTATTGTCATTTTTTCATTTTTCTTTGATAATTCAATGCAAATGAGATTCAATTTTAAGATACGCAAGAAAAAAAAAAGAAGCTCGTGTGTTTCGATGAATTATTTAAACTCGAATTAAATGCAATCAATTTCGTTTTCCTTGTAACTCCTTTGAAGTTGTTTTATTACCACAAAATTACTTTTTATCTCTTAAAACCCTTGACAATAAAAGGAAAGAAAAGCGAAAAGAAAACAAAAAAAAAACTTGTCAAAATGCAATAAAACTTTGCTTCTTTTTTTTCACCACTTGGGTATGAAATACAACCACTTTAATGGCAATAAATTACACACACAATCTTGGTTTTTTTCACTTTTTTCTTCAGATTGTCTTATTTGAAAGAACAAAAAAAAAAAAAAAGAATCTTCTGTACAAACGAGAAGAATGCATAGAAAAGAAAAAATATTACACTGAAATGGAGGATATTTGTTCCACTTCAAAACATATATTACGAGTAGAGATGTGACACTCTTTGTTCGCTTACTGTACGTACTTATAATTTTGTTTCTTTATTTATTTTAACAAACTCAAAAAAGATAGGCAGAGAGAGCGAGAGAGAAAGGAAGAAAAGAAATGAAGAGAAAACTTCGTCTATTTCTTCGTATTTGTATTCATTGTTTAGCGTTTAAAATTTCGCATCCTGCAGTTACACTGCAGTGCCACAAAAAAAAACTTGCACTCAGTCACATACACACGTATATATATACCCACTAACACAGGGGAAATGTTCTCGTTCAACATTATAAAAGTGTGTGAAACAGGAAAGAGTATATAAAATAATAGACAGAGTGAAAGAGAGGCAGAAAGAAGAGAAACTCCAATATAATCTTCTTGAGTTTCATGCTGTGTGGCTTTCTATTCTTCTTCTTCTTCTTCTTCTGATAAAGAAAAAGAAAATACTGTAACAAGTAAATATGTATTCTATAAGCGTACGAGCGTATGTATATCAGTATCAATTCAGTTTCGTAAAATCTCTTCCATAAACAAAAAAATAAAAACAAAAAATAACTTAAATTGCAACAATAACAATAACAAATTAAATTGAAATAATAAACACAATTATTTTATTTGAGAGCAAAAGCAGGAAGAGAAACAGGGAGTGAAAGAGAAAGCAAAATACCAAAATATTGTCTGTCATGTATGTTCTTAAAAGAGAAAAAAAATTGTTAGTGTGCGTATGCCTGAGTGTGTGTGTGTGTCTATGATTTAGATTTTTATTTATTTTATTAAACTATTTACCACAGTTTAATATTAAAAAAGAATAAAATTTTTCCCTCAAAAAGACAGTTAGGAGCAGCACTGTTGTTTTATGCTAGTGCAGGTTAATAAATTTTAAAATTGGTATCAATAAACAATGTCAGAGAGAGAGTGAGAGAAGAGAGGGAGAAAGGAGTACGAAAAAAATTCGAAACAAGAACTTCTTTTAAAAGTTGAAAATTAGTAAGACGGAAAGAAATAACCAAGTAGGAGAATTTCGTAGAAGCAGAATAAAACGATGCCGTTCGCATCGATATATGGTGGATTTGAAAGACGTGATAGGCTTCGACCTGTACGAAAACTTTACCGCGTTGCCGACTGAAAGTGATAGAGCGAAATGCCGCTTAAAATTAAACGATATAGATCAACAAATAGTCAGGCATGTAGTATTGATGAGAAATCAAACGTTCACGTTACCCGTGCGTATTTAGTTTGTAGATATGTGGAAGCTTCGGAGGAATAAATCGTTAATACCACAGGTAGCTTTAGGCTAACTGTTTAGAAATAGACAGATATTTTGGGTGGAAATAATCCACAATTCAAATCCATTCGTACTCTATTTTTTTCGCCTTTATTTGGATGGTGGCCACTATGGGTCTAGTATTTTAGCGAAACAGGCAGGTAAACAATTTATGCCAATGTTATATCTATGCATATTACGAACTCGTTAATTATTCACAATTTTTTTTACTCGGTATACTGTCAAGGATTTATTAAAAAAACTGTAAGGAGGGCTGGGGAGACTAGGCTCACTGTTGCTTCAACGTGCTTGTTGGTACTCTGCGAGGAGTAGGGCGGCATTTTTACTGGGGTAGGACGATAAACGAGCGATGACCCTGGTCGGTGGCAGTAACTCAGCAGAGAGTAGCCAGTACGCCGAAGTGTTATGAGAACAGGCTTGACGGACTAGCGAGCGGATGTGTGGTCTAGGGGAGAATGAAAGGGCGGAGGCTGTGCTCCGTCCTAGCAGACAGTATCTGTCACGCTATTCGCGTTGTCATGGGGTTCGTTTCAATGTGTTGAGTTGAAGGGATGGCATAAAAGAAGTGTATCCAGCAGATGAAATTCGCGAGCCATTCTGAGGAGGTACTTCTCCGAACAGGACATAGTTCTCACAAATCTGGTGGGTAGTGTTTTTGGGTGGCTCCTGATGTCCGGTGAGCAGCGGTAATAGCGACGAGTGTAGTTACAGCGAAGAGGCCGGCCGAGGTAACAGCCTGTGGGTGTGTTGAAATTTGGTGGTGTTGTTTGTTGTTTGAAAGGAGTCACCGAACACGTTTGTTGCAGGTTACTTGCACACTCGTGCTCGCACTGTGTTGTACTCATCCTGCGTTTTTCTTTTCTCTTCTTCTCCTGCTTTTTCGGAAGAAAAACTGTTTAAATGTTGTCAACAGGTGATAATACTGTTGTTGTAGTTGCTATTTCTTGCTACCCAATAGCGAAAGAAGAGGTGGGGGTGCATATGTAGTGAGGTGATGCTCCAGGCTTGGGTCGAGGAGTATTGGTGGTTGTAGAGCCACAAAATGTGAGCAGCGGGCCGCAGCAAGGCCGGCAGAAGACAGAGAAGAAGGCGAAGAGCATCTGATGGGCACGAGGGCAGTACACGAAGGGTATCTACATTCGGCCTTTTACTCTTGGCCATGTTTGTCTGTCGGCTGCGCCTTTGGCGCGCGCGCGCGCTGTGTTGTTTTTTCGAGAGAGGCGTGTGTGACAGGCCGAGCTGGAGGAGGTGGCTTCGACGAGAGCCCAAGAAGCGGTCAGAGACGAGTTGTCTGTGAGAGATTCCCATTCTTAAGTCAATGTGTTAATCTACGGAACATGAGTGTTCGTGGTCGAGTGCCTGTAAGAAATTGCCCGGCGCGGAAAAAGGCGAAATTACAATGAATGGAAATTATATAATGTTGCAACAACAAAAATCAGAAATTTAAAATGAATTTCAAGAAGACATTTTGAAAATTTAAAAATATTTCTGTAACTGAATCACAGGCAAAGAGTGGGAAAACGAAACACAACACGTTATGAAGATTTACTGATTTTTTAATTGCAACATGTTTGCTGACAAAACGTTTTAAAAATGTTCGATTTTTATAATGAAACTTTTAAATTTAATTTAATTTAAATTTTCAAAATATTGGGGCCATAATAACCTAGGTTTACTTTTGGTTTTGTATTGAATAACTTTATTTTCCTTCAGTAAAGACGGATTTACTTAAGCATCTTAGGACACCTAATACTGCTGGAATAGAAATCACATTGTGATGATTCTCCTAGTTTTTCTCCTCCAAGCAACCGTTCTGCTCTTTAAGCTCGAATGATCTGACAGAGCTTATAAACCTTATTTCTGTTGTTTTATCAGAAATGCTCATGGCCCCCTTTTGGTGGCAGTCTCAAACCTTTTTCTAAAGAAACCATGTCAATGCCTCCTCTGAAAAGGGGATACCCCCATAAAATTAATATTTTAATGCCAAATTAACTTTTAGAGCATATTTATGTTCATAAGTTTTGTGAATCCTTTTTTTCTTTCTTTTCTAAACACATATTCGTGTTCACATACAAAATAATTTGGATGCATAATTTTTCTTCTTCTTGTAATTAAATTTATAACCTTAATTACTGATGATCAAAAGAGTAAAAAAAAAAGAAATACAAGCCCAACACATGGTTAACAAACAAATGCTATAACAGTGGTGTGAGTGAATGAAAAAGCAGGTGAAGGATACTTTATGGTGATAATGAAACTCACGGCTGTTTGTTTGGCTTAATGGTGTATATAATAAACGCTGCAACAATAATAACAGTTTGTGTATATTGAAAGGAAACCCCAGCGCCTTAAAGGTATGAAATGATTTTCTATCACAATACAACGTTTAGCTAAACAAATTCGTTTACTGTTAGGTTTTACCAAAAAAGATTCATTTGTTCGATATCATGCTGTCGACTTGATGGTGGATCCAATTCATTATAAATCTTTTGTAGAAATCTGTTGCCAAGGTCATCAATTTTTTCGGAATTTTTCAATCAAAATTGAAAAGAAACCATGAAGACTGCTGAAGCTCAACATTGTAGAGGAGCAACCCTTTATTCACCCTTTAGAAAATCGTCAGTCCGTCAGTGTTTTATCAACATTGGAATGTATTTTGACGTTACTAGGGTATTGTTATGTATACAGTATATGTCTTTCTGGAGAAGTACATCCGATTGCGGAAGATGCGCTAGTTATTTAATTTTTTCTACTCAATCCTTAACCTATATACGAGTAAAACATACGATTGTGGATAATTAACGCGTTCGTGATCGATCAATTACTTAGAAAAATTCGTTTTTCCGCTGTTTCCGCTAGAGACACTAACCAGCACCTCAGGAACAGGCAACACTAGAGTCAATGGATTTGATTTTAGATTATTTGCACCAAATCTGCCGTATTCCTAAACAGTTACTAAAGCTATCTGTGCTATTAAATTTTACTCTCTGCCTTCCATATCTAAAGACTAAATATCGCGGGTAACGTTTTCCACACTATAATGTAAGGCTAGAGAGCACCGAATAAGGCTAGAGAGCACTGGAGTGCCGCTATAATTGTGAGCGTGGCCACCGCAGGCAATGCCTTAGAGTACATGATACCCCACCAACCCTACTAAACACACAGCAACAATTTTCTGACCATTAATCATCGCTCC
>QOCX01005737.1:0-11232 GCA_005959815.1 Sarcophaga bullata | reverse complement strand
ACTGTCGTCTGTCCCTGGACGTAGATGGACAAGCGATCGCTGACAGTTTCGAATTGATTGCTGTTGGTTCTGCTGTTTTTCTGCTCCACTTCGCCGTTCCTGTTGCTGCTGCTGTTGTTTATGTGCTGATCCAAATTGCCCCTCTCTCTTGCTGCCATCATCCCCCTCATTGTTGTGTGTCCTCTTGTTACGTTCGTTTTGTCCACTCCTGGTGCCACACCATGTGGCCAAAGCCTCGTCCGTGAGGACGCTGTTCAATATTAGTATTGTAAGGGTTGTTCTTTATGTCGATGTTTGTTTAGTGTGCCGCTGTGGGCCACCAGTCCCGAACTGTTTGGAGTTCAACTGGTAGTAATCGATCTAGATGTACCGATGTCTGATCGGAAGACTTTTTTTGGGTACCACGGGAGTCAGGTACCCCTGGGACTCCGGTTCCAGCCTGGCTGTTGTGCCGGTCCCTTTTGGGAGCATCGTGGTGGTTGTGGTTTGGACCCAAATCGCGGAAAAGATTTATTAGTGGGCTCGCTGTGTTGCATCCTTAACCGGGTGCTGTGAAACATCGGAAGGAGTTTTAGATCGGCTCCGCTCCTAACCACCAGGGGAGTCATGTCCAAATACATGGCTTCGAATTGGTACTCAGGTGTAGGCCTCTGTTACATTTGGGGGCGTTGGTACACGCATTGTATTTCACCCTGTGCGAAGAGCACCGTAGTTGTAGGTAGCGCCACTCATGTATAGAAATTAACGCATACAACATTAGTGGTGTAAGAACCTAAGTCGTAATCCTGACTAAAGGATTGTATTGACCAATTATGTAAGTACGAACTGCTTTATGGTGTCGGGAGCCAACAGGCCATAAGTCTTTTATCGTGATCTAATGTTGCACTTCGTATTTAGCGTAGTGAGCCATACTATTGAAGCATATTTTAGCAACAGTCTAGTTGTAGCGCCATCTAGTGAGAATATTTGATAGGAGGAATTTAATTCCTTCAAATCGTTGTCAATTTATAATTCATTGCATGGTGACTCTCATTTAAATCCACTTGCCGGCTTTTGTGGGGATCTTGGGGCTCGAAACGTTGTTCTTCGAAATTTCCAGTGAAGTTAGCTGTGAATGAAATGCGTTAATATCAGCATACCAATAAAAATCTTAATAAAGACATTTGAGTTTTAAACTTCAAAATAAAAATTGAAAAAAAAAATTGTATTTCCATTTAAATGAGAAAAGTTTTTGAAAAGAAAATTCTTCCTGCCACATATATGTTGCTTCCTCTTTTCTGTATAAATTTAGAAATATTTAGAAAAAAAAAAACAAAACCAAGAAGAAACTTAAAGAAATAGTTGAACCGAAATACTGGAATCTCTTTAACACACTATTAAGCAGACTAGTATGCAAACAAGTAAAAAAAAGAAAACAAAAGAAAAACAAGAAATCAATCATGGAAAGAGAGAGAGAGAGAGAGAGAGAGAGAGAGAGAGTATTGAGTTAAACAGGAAATACCAACCAACCAAGTTTAATTTAAAAGTTTCTAAACTAATACGCTGGTACGATTAGTTCATTCACACACACACACACATACATATTCACACATACATATGTGTATTAGTATGTGTATTCAAATGTATTGAAAGAAGAACATATTTGGGTTAAAACTTTACTTAAGTAACAACAAGTTTTGTGCCATATTTGGGGAGTATAACTATGCATGAGTTTATCCCCACAAACTTTCTATCAAACACAGTGTTTACATGACCAAATCATTGGATCAAAAGTTAAGCAGGGAATCGATTATTTTTCACGACTTTTTCTGAAGTAATTAACCAACTGAAATCAATAAAACAAGAGAGAAAAAACAACTTTCTTGGTTTGTGTTAATTAGTTTGTTAAACAATTCATGTTGTGTGAGTATTTGTTTACAAAGAATTTTCCATCAAATTTAAATATTTTTTGGAAAAATCTTGAATTTATTTGCATTCACATAAATGCCCGGCAGCAATAGAAGTGCCATATAAAATGCCAATCTTTCGTTATTTGCCAGTCATTTAAGCAACCGCTCAAATGCATTTTCACACATACACTCAAACAAAAAATTTCAATATTCACTTTACATACGTATTGAAATTCTTGGTCTTCTTTTTTTTTATAAATTTTTTTTGATGGACTGTTTACTAGTCAGTTGTATAACGATTTTCGTTTCTTTTTTTCTGTCAGTGTTCGTGGTTATGTTGTTTGTTTATTGATTGTTGTACAAATACTCAAACCAACTTTCATTTTAGTTTGATCGCAACACAATTTACAATAAAAGAAAATATTTGATTCATACAAGAGCTACAGCTAAATAGGCCCCTAATCAAAAGGCCTCTTAAGGAACTTAATGCACACATGCATGTGAAATAACCTATTTATAGAGATTGTATAAGTTTGCATCAAACTCTACTCAAATATTATTGCACAGGCAACAACCAATCAAATGCAAATAGGATAAACAGCAAAACAACAAAATACACACATTGTACGGTACTCAGTATTAAATAAAAAAAGTGTTTGCAATTTAGCCTAAGGCCTACTACAAGGCTCTTATAAATTTTGCTAAATCTACCATATGCTTGCATGTAGTTTGCCATGTGTGCAGTTTTAACTTCTAAAAGTTATATACGAACAATGACAAACTCCTCTACATCACCCTTTAACATTTACAAACAGTGACTCAAAATATTATTAAAGAACGTTTTGACGGACAGGTCTTGTAAAACTTTCAGTCATAAAAGTCAAAGTGATTGAAATGAATGAATGCGACTGCACAAAATGTACAATGAATTCCTTCAAAGCAAAAAGTCAAACGTTTAAAATGAAATGTGAAATGTGACGAAAATTGGCGAAAAGTTTGGAAAAAATGAAATTTTTTCATTTCATAATTGATAAAAAGGGGTGAAGGAAGAGGACTGAAACGATTAAGAAGATGGATAGGAAGACCAATTGAATTTATTTCATTAGTCATGTGTTTGCTGTATTTTCGGAAAAGAATTCTGTGGAATTCAAGTGCCAGTCTGGAGATCAAATGCAGTGTGACTCTTGCCTACAGGTGTTACTGTGGTCTCAATAGGCAATTGAGTATACGGAGCCTTTTTCGCGAGACGAAACTTATGCTCTACACGCCGCGCATCCCCCAAGAACTTTTCTATGGCAAAAGCATTGACGTTGTTACTAAACGATACACGAACTTTGATGCATATATGCACCAGTCTTGGCGCATAGATGCATTATCCTTGGCGTATAGATGCACAAACCAGTGTTCGATTATTGATTATTTGCGCTTCCGATTTAACAATATGCTATATGAGTTCCTCAATGACATTTACTGTTGGTACAGCGCATTGACATCTACGCTGGTCAAGTATATCTGTCCGAATGGCCAGTTATCTTCGGCGAGATGGGTATTTGCACCGGAAATTAGCTGTAGGTGTAGTAAGCATGACATGGTCTGAGTGAAGGACAAAATCGAGTTTAGAAAGGACCATAGATTTATGTGACCACTTAGAACGCCTTGTATGAGCTACTGTAAGGCATGGTGACGTAATGCCGAATATTTACCATTAAGCCGCTGCACTGTCTAAAGTTTTTCGTTCGAATGTCAGAGTTGGCAAAACGAATATTTAAGCGGAAATTAGCTGTAGTTGGAGGAAAGAACGACCTTGTCTGCGTTGGAAGACCAAAAGCGAGGTAGGAAGATCAATATATGATGTTGACCAGCTGTAAGCGCCTCTGTATGAACTCCTCAAAAACATAAATGTTTGTGCAGCACATTACATTCAATGCCTAAGCTGCTTAGCATGTCGTTTGGATGATAGCGAGGTGGGTATTTGAAGCGGTAATAAGCGGTATTTTGGCATAAGGGACTAATTTGTCTTGCGTGGAAGGCCAAATTGAAGTGGGAAGGAACATCGATTAGTGTGACTAGCTGGAAGCATCCTGTATGAGCTCCGCAAAATCGTGATATGTTGTGCAGCTCATTAACATTGAATGCCTATGCTTACTTAGCGAGGTAACGGTAATAAGTGTTAGTTGGCGATTTTTGACGACTTTGTCTGCGTTGGACGGATGCTTTGTCATGGATTAGTGTGACCAGCTGCTAAAGCGCCCTCGAGGCAGAAGTATCATGAAGGATGTGACAAAACAGTCCGAAATCCGGTAAGTAGATTGCTAATGTGCAGGAAAGTCGTACTTAATATGCTGCCTCTGCGCTGCACCAACTTCTTCGATGAGTTTGATGTTATTCGATCAGTAAGGGATTGTGCTGTCTGTGGCAATGGGCTTTCATGCGTGCTTAAGTTTGGTAATCCAAGCTATCAAGTAAGTTTCGCGTAAACCAAAAATTCATCAGCTCCGTGACTAGAAATTCAGTTTCTGTTCACTTTCATGTAATTACAGAAAGCAGAGTGTTAAGTCCCACCATGCCTTACATGCCTTTCCTACTCCTGATGCTGCAATTTTATCTTTCCTTCAGCTATGGTTTATTTTTGTTGTCAACAGTATGGCTGCAAGTGATTTTATTCATATTGTCATATGCCTTGGCACCTTACCACACATACTAACAACTTATGGTGCCTGAAGTCGGTGAGGAAAATGTATACCGAAGGCAAAATCTGCACTTTAACGATAAAAATGCATTAGAAAATCTATTTTATTTTATAGAAAAAAATGGAAAGCACGGTCTTTATATCGTTATTTCCTGTATAAGTTATAAATTTAAAATCACTTGCATTTCTCTACTACTGGCTGTTGTCTTTCATGCTTTCCTTGTAGTTTTCTTGCATAAATTTCTCTGAGAAATTTTTATTTAACCATGAGATTGCATTACTCTGTACGTTGTTGCTAACTGTATTTATTAGTTGTTTATGTAATAACGGTATATTTAATCATGGCAATACAGCATAATAATAATATTCCATTACTATGGTAATATGGAATGTTTGTTTGTATGTGTTTTTTTTTCTTGCACAATAATGGAAATATTTTCTGTGTTACTTTGCTCCTCTCTTCCTTCTTCCTATCTGTTGTATGCAGTATGGATATTGAAAGGTGCATTCAAGGGTTGCATTATTAAGGGTAATCAAGTAAATGATAGCCTTGTTGGTTAAAATCATATAACAATGCGTCTGCTTTGAATTTCTATGGAGTCTAGCATGTAGGTTGTTGTCTTAGCTAAGACAAATCGATCAAATCGAAATATTAAAAGAATTTTGGTTTTGATCGACTGCTTTTGTGCAGTACTGTGGCAAAAGCTTTCAGAACAAATAAATTCTCAAAAATTTGTTGGTCTCCCCCACCACTCATGGACGAAATTAACACACACGACATGAATGATGTTTGAAGCTGGGTTGTGGTACCGACTCAACGTTTGTAAAGGCCAATTTTGTTATTCATTTGAGAGGCATATGGATTGCATTATGTGTGCGTTATAATATCGTTCCAATGTCCACGATGGCGTGTTCAGTTTTGTATGATTCTAACGCATAAATAAGAACATATTTGAACGATGGCTTGGGTTATATTGGTTTAAGGACCTTCAATGTTTTGTAGCTTCTTCATATTTACCTGAGCTTTTGAAGAAAAACCTGTGACTTTTTAAGAAAAAGTTTACAGGGGTCAAACACACGATATAGGTTGCCAGTTCACATGACCCCCACGTAAGGCAACCATGTCTTTCAAATTGCTCGTTCAAAAATACCAATGCAGCAGAACTGGGTGGCCGTAATCACGTCATGTTGAAACCACATATCGTTGCTGGTCAGATTATTGAATTCACTTCAAAAGGTGAAAGTACATGGCTCGCTCTATAAGACTTTACTAGATTAATGCATCGTTTTTCTAGTGAAAGTGTCAGCCAGATAGGTTGCGGAATAGAGAATGTAGCTCAGAGAGAATTAAAAAATTTTGGTTACGTTATACCACGCAGAGACTACTCGTGTCTGAGTTCGCCTAACTTGTACATTAGCGTTCTCCTAGCAAACAACAGATATGAACTAAAGCCTGTCCAAAGTTTTTCAGTCGCTAGTAGACAATTTTAATTCGCCAATTTCAAATGAACCTTAAAAGAAATGTTTTTTTTTTTTTTTTTTAATAAGGAAAGGAAATTAAGTTTTATTAACGCAGTTTTATTTATAAACAACTGCCACTCAATTTAAAATTGGTCCCCGTTAATACCTCGTTTTCTTTACTCATTAAATTCTTTTTAAAAAAAATAAAATAAAATTTTATACACACGTTATATTCGCCAACATTTCTGCTACAAGCAGCCATAACTGGCTATGCTGGCAGAGGAATATTATTGTGCTGATTTCCTCCTTTTTTTATGGCAACATTTTTGTGAATACCCACTGAGAATACAGCAGCCACCACAGCCACCACTATAGCCAAACTGTTTATCGTTAACGGTCTGTTTGATAAGAACGAATGGAAAAACCGTATTCAGATGCATGTGTATTAAGAGTACAAATACAATGGCAGTAGCTTATGTATGTATGTGGAGGAACGTATGAAAGTGAGACATGAAAGTCAATTCGTAAATAAATGACAAGCAAAAAAAATTTTTTTTTAAATACCTTAACACCGCCACAAAAAAGGCATAATAAAGAAAAGAGAGAGAGAGAGAGAGAGAGGGAGAGAGGAGAGGAGAGAGAGAGAGAGAAAAGGAAAATAGCGGTCATGACTTTGAAAACAAGCATTTTGTGAAAGTAATTAAAGCCCATAATAGAGTCGCTAAGGATATTAAGATAAGAGCAAATGTCAAGAGAAAAAAGACAGAGAGAGAGAGCGAGAGAGAGAGTTTTGAATGATGTGAGTTAATCAGGGCAATAATGTTTATTAACAGGCAACTTAAATTACAAAATGACCAACATATGGGAATAGTACAGTAGAGAACGGTTAAGGTATTTAAAAATATAAACTTTGAGTGTGTATGACATGGCGAATGATCACGTGTAAAAGCCAGGCTTTACTTCCACTACTAATCAACGTAGCTACACATACAACTGAAGTCAGAGACGTAAATTGTAGGTTAAAAAGAAGAATCAAAGACCGCAAGTCTTTAAATTTGGTTAGATTGTATTCTAAATTGTATCTTGAATTGTATACTGAATTGCATGCCTGTATTTTTAACCGGATAGCCCTAGCACTAAATTCGAATTCATGTACCATTGTCAGCATATTCTAAAATTTAAATTCTTGTTTCAGATTTGGAGCCATCAAGGTTGGGCCAAATATGTCACACATTTGCCATTCACAATGAATATGAAAGGCATAATAAGCGCTAATAGAATGTGAAAAACGCGATCCTCACGCATAAGAGGATTCATAAAATAATATGGGTGTTGCCAGACCACCGATATAAATCCCAAATGGACCACCATATTGCTTTAGAATCTTGCAAAGGCTCTTCGATTTCTGACAGATGGTGACGAGTATATTGTTGGCTATATACACGTCGAGCTAGTTTCATGTACTCAGTCTGTTTGTCTAAATTACCACGGATGGATAGTTGGCTACACACCCTACCATTCAACGAAAAATCATTTTCAGTGATAAGATCCATTTCTGTATGAATGGATATGTAAACGAACAAAATTATCGAATTCGGAACGATACTAATCACAATGAAGTCCAGGAATGTCAATGCATTTCGATAAATAACCTGTATGATGTGGTTTTCAGGCTGGAGACGTCGACGGTTGTTGGTGCCAGGCATTCGCTTCCATTTTTTGGACTGAATTCGATGATCTGGGCACAGACAATATGTGGCTTTAACAGGACGACGGCACATGCCAAACAGTTATGTTACATTGGATATTCTGTTCATGCGATTTGAAGACATGACCGTCTTACGTGGAGGTTGTGTGAACTGGCCATTTTGCTGTTTGCCTCCCGGAGATTTTGTTAAAGAACCTGTATGTGTGGGTTTACGGACTGGAGATATCGACTGTCCACATTTCTTTGAAAACACCGTTGGTCGGGCAATCATTTTCCAAAAGGGCTAAAAGTGTCCAACGCTGTTCCCAAAATTCACTGCATGGTGTGGTTTTCGAGCTGGAGACGTCGACGGTTGTTAGCGCCATGCAATCGCTTTCATCTTTGGACTGAATTCGCTGATCTGGGCACAGACAATATGTGTTTGAACAGAACGTACATACATGCCACACAGTTCTGTTACATTGGATATTCTGATCAAGCCATTTGAAGACATGACCGTCTTACGTGGAGGTTGTGTGAACTGGCCATTTTGCTGTTTGCCTCCCGGAGATTTTAAGAACCTGTATGGTGTGGTTTACGGACTGGAGATATCGACTGTCCACATTTCTTTGAAAACACCGTTGGTCAGGCAATCATTTTCCAAAAGGGCTAATAGTGTCCAACGCTGTTCCCAAAATTCACTGCATGGTGTGGTTTTCGAGCTGGAGACGTCGAAGGTCGTTAGTACCAAGCAATCAGGCACAGACAACATGTGGTTTTAACAAAACGACGGTACATGCCACACAGCTCTGTTTTATTGGATATTCTGATCAAGCGACTTGAAGACATGGCCGTCTTACGAGGAGGTTAAGTGTACTGGCCACGGAGATTTTACTGTTTAACTCCTGGAGATTTTTTTAAGGTTGCAGGAGTAAGTGAATAAGCTAAAAAACTCTTTAGCCAGGAATACAATCTAGTTTCTCACACCATTTATGTTGTGTGTGTGTGTTAATTTTACACATAAGTGGCGGAATCAACAGTTTAAAGCCGACTGTGAATGGCAGATTTTAGAGAACCTTTTCGTGGGTGATTTTATTGGCATTCAGAGTTTTAGACAAAAGGTTGCTGAGAGAATGTTGCCTTCATATTTTATTCTGAGATGGACTACGGCATCTTTAATCTACCAATTCATACAATTCCATGATGTAGATTATGCCAGCACCCGCCCTGATTTAATTTTTTTTATTTTTTTTCTTATTTTTCAATTATGCAACGTAGTAGAGGAATTTAATAAAAATCAATTAAAAATTTATTCAATTATAATTAAAAAAATATTTTAATGCCTAAATGAATACGTTTTTATTCGTACGTATCAAATAGATTTGATTTTTATTTTCATAATTTCAATTAAGTTTTGCCAAACGTTATTTCAAATATTTTCCATGATTTCCTAGTCATGACGTATAAGCTGGGCATAACTAACATTCCACAGCAGACTGCCTTTTGGGATAATTTTAATTAAATTTCAATTATTCAGGATATTAAAACATACACACACACACATAAAACAAAACCATTTCAAATACGTATTCAACAGTTTCCAACTGAAGAACACTAAAACCTGGTTAAATATCCCATCCCTGCTCTTAATTCGTGCATTTGATACAAACTGTCGTGAATAGACGGTTTGAGTGAATGAATTTGGTGTGAATTTAATTTTCTAACTGTTGTTGAGTGAGTGTTAAAGATTAGTTGACGCCAACGTTTCATTCAATTCAAACCCTAATTGAGAATCCTACAGTAACCGTGTCAAGCTGTTAGTGTGTGCCCTTCATTATTATATTGTAGCACAGCAGTCCGGATTGGCATTGAATTTGTGTGTCTGTCTAACACAAATCTACACAATTAATGAAATTAAAACAATAGACTGACTGTTGGGTCGGGTGGTTTGACTGACTCGAACTTGATTGTTTGTTTGTGTAATTATTCATTCATCGCCATAATTAATAACCATTTAATGAGTTCATTGGAATCATAAGCTTATGCTGGCTGGTATTTTAAATTCATTTCAATTATAATTTATTCACCTGCCGCAAATAATTATACGGCATGGCATGACAATCAAATCATTTTAATTATTGAAATTGTTATTTCATTTCTATCGTTTAATATCAAAGTTGGGTAGGGGGGAGGGAGTGTGGGTATGGCAAAAATCACGGCAGTTTAAGTGTTAAATAACAGACAATCAAACTCATTTTTTTTTTTTGGTTTGATGCTTTACAATTTTTAAAATGAGTTGGGCAGCGTATGAATTTGTGATGCAAAATTCAAATGAAAAATAGCTCGAATATTTCATCAACTTGTGCAGAAGGAATATTATTTTCGGTAGTGAGTAACGCCAGCACTCCCTTCCAGTAGCGAGTAACGCCAGCACTCCTGCTTTGAGTGATTGCATGAAAATTGATCATGTCGAATAACGTATAAATAGTTTTCCACACTATATAACTGCTATTGATTCAATATTTACACATAAAATCTAAAGGATTTTCCCCGAGAGAAATATCACTCGGAGTTGTCATGAGTAAATGACTCTTAGACTCACTTTCCATGTAAAAAACATTCGTTTTCTAGCACCATCAACATAAAGTTCCTTAAAATTATTTTGAAATTCTATTGTCTTTCTGTTTCCTTTCGGTAATCATCCATAAAGTCACCGTAGGCTAGTAAGTAATGAGGTGACTTATTAGACCTCAATTCAGACATCTTCAACTAAACGAAATATGAGCAAATATTTCTTCGGCGACTTCCTCTCCAGCAGATTTCTGGCAAAAACTCTGTGAGTAAATAAAATTGCCATGAAAAATTTCTCAAAAATCTGTCTTCCGAAGTCGACTTTAAACAGTAGATCCCGCCATTCATGTATAAAATTAACGTCCATTGTGTTTCAGGATTCAATTGTTTATGATGATTCATACGAAAATGGAAATGGCCCGTAACAAATCTGTTTACAGCGACCATTTAATTACAAATGTTAAACCAAAAGCAACACAAAACAAAAACAACGAAGTTAATTTGCTTGATTACCAAAATAAACCCCGCTCACGTTAAAAAAATACCTACCGCAAGCCAACATCAGCTGTACACGAAAAAAAGCGCATACACGGCCAAGAGTTCAACAACAAACCCAACAACAACCACGCAGGGAGACTAACGTAAAACAACACTACGCTAACACAAGCGCAAGTCAACACTATATGAACGGTAACCATGCTTACTCTTACATTCATCAGAATCCGTCTCGCTCGCAAGCGAACGCACCACCGAACTCTTCACGCCTACACAAGAACCACTTCATTCAGCACTCTTTACATTCATAGAGTTCTCGTAAAGACGAAGACTAGAACCTTCGCCTACGACAACATTCATCAGACTGTTTACATCGCTATATAAAAGGCAAGGCAAAGCATACAAAGTCAGAGTAGAAGTTCAGTCAGTCTTGTGTGAGG
>QOCX01005735.1:0-12381 GCA_005959815.1 Sarcophaga bullata | reverse complement strand
AGAATAAACAAATAAGAATTTAGAATTAGATCGTAAGAATAAGTATGTTAAGATTTTAGACTTTGTAGCTTTGTAGCCATACCCAAGTGAGTTGCTCGTCCTAATAATAAGTAAACGTTTTTTTTTATTATTAGCATTATCACATGGCGATCCTGCCCACACGCTCCTTTTATTAATTTTTTTTTTTGTCAAATTGATCGTGCCCACACGATCCTTTTATTAACAAAAATTTTGTCAAATTGATCCTGCCCACACGATCCTTTAATTAAAAAATTTTTGTTCCGCTGATATGCAACCAGGAATAAAAAAAGAAGATATAATAATCTCCAACAACAATGACAGCACCAACAAAATAAACATCAGCCAAACTACAATAATATACGTAATATTAGTTTTACAATTGTTTTTAGTAATAACAAAACTTCATAAATGTATACGAGATTTTTGAATAACAGATTAAAAGAAAGAATAATATTAACTACTAACAGTAAAGATTAAGTAAAAATTCCCAAATTTTAATAATGTTGAACGAAAGCTACAAAAACAAAACAAGCCTCGAACGTTCCCCTTCAAGAACAGGCAAGGTTAGCATGCAAAGTCGGAGTAGAAGTTCAGTCAGTCTTGTGTGAAGACGAGTTGCGTGTGAAGTAAACCAGTCGTGGTTTGAAGATCTCCGTTACAAAGATCTACAGAACAATTGTGTGATAATTGTTATTGTTTATCGCAAAGGGCATAACAAAGGAATAACAAATAAGCAATTGTTGTTGTTAGAATCAGTTGTGAACAGTGGCACACAAAAGTTGTGTGATTAATAAAGGATTTTTTTAAAATTAAACACAAATTTATTTTTATTTTTATTTACAATCTACGAGCTCATATTTCAAACGTTTTTAAAGGTAAAAACGTAACAATATATATATATATATATACAAAAATTATAAAACTTATGCATTATGCATACATGAACTATTAAATAATTACATAAAAAACAGACATTTTATATGACCCATGGAATATATACATGTAGATTCTATTATATCGAACGCAAGGAAATCATTAGTAAGAGGTTATACAGAAGGAACTATTCAGGCTAAAAGAATAGAACTACAAGAATTAGAAAACAAATTCATAGGAATACTAGAGAATCAGGCAGTAAGGGTACAGCAAATTCAACTACATACCTTGAAATTTAGAGAAAATAAAGAAAAAGCATTATAAATATAACAGTCAAGAAGATAAATTGAAAATTCAAGTATTAGAAGAAGAGATAAAAGATTCCACCATGACTGAAGAAACTTTGAACACGACAGAATTAGCACCAATTTCAAAATTGCTAACAATATTTAATGGTTCAAAAGATGAAGCACTGACCCATTCATAGCAAATATCGAAGTAGTGAAAGACTACTACTAAACACATTTCATTTTTCAATTTTGTATATAAAACTAAAATTTCAAATAAAGTGCAAACCACATTAAGACAAGTATTGGTTCCTACTGACATAGACTCCTTAATCTCAACTTTAAAAGACTTATAAAACAAAGACGTCACCAAATGTCATTCTAAACGAACTAACAAAGATTACTCAAATAGACACTGCCAGAAAATTTTCTGGTAAAATAGAAACACTGACCGCAGAATTAAATGAGATCCAGATAAGTACACTTGGAGAAAACAATAGAGGAGCGATCAGTAAAACTAATACCATAATTGCATTTAATTCTTTAAAAAAAAGAGGACTTAAAGACCAAGAAATTGTTAGGACAATAGATGCCATTGACTTAGCCATTGACATAGCCATGGAAACATCAACAGACATGAGACCAAATCAAAATAATGTACCAAACAACAGCAAACAGAAATAATCACATAAACTACGGGAATACCAACCACTCTACTAATAGGTTCAACAATAATTATCAAAAAAATTACAACAGGAATGACAATAGAAGAAATAATAACAGGACAAACAATTATAATAATCATAAAAAACAACAACAATAACAATTATAATAACAATAGAGGCAATAACTATATAATATTATAATAGTTACCGAAAAGGCAACGCTAATAATGGTAATCGTAATGCTAATAATCGTAATAGAAACGTTAATAATAGCTACTACAATGGTAACAGAAACTAGAACATAAGACTTATGGAGCAAAACCAGGGAAACTTCCATGGTCCGGAGATCATAGAATACCAAGATCATCCGCAAGCATTTCATCAGATCTAAAAAATTATGTGAAATTAAATATAAAAGATACACACCGTGCACTAACATTTTTAATAGACACAGATATTTATTACATAAATATGATGAAGATCCAGATGACTATTGCTGTTTAACAGGGATTACAAAAGCAAAAATATCCTTGGGATCAACCACCATAACTATACAGATAAATGATGCATTACTTATACATAAAATACAATTAGAACATAAAAATTTTCCTATTCACAACTACATATTTGAAATAAATGTAATAGGAATTTCTCCAAGGAACGAAATAATATTGCGTTTACAAATAGATATTAATGAAGATGGTGTAGTGTGCAACCGTGAAATTGCAAAAGGTGTATTTTTGGCAAATTCCATAATTCATAAAGATCGATACAAATCCATAAAATTAGAAAATTTAAAAGTAGAGACTAAGAAATTTTGATATATACAAAACAAGTCATAACAAAACAGATGCGAAATATGGTGAGGAAAGATTTAAGAGAGTATTAAATGAATGCAATGTGGAGTAGAAGGAGGAAGAAAGGAATTGTTAGGGATATTAAGAAAATACCAACATATATTTAACTTAGAAGGTAAGACCTTGACAATGAATAATTTTTACAATCAAAAATCCAGTTTATATAAAGAACTATTGAATACCACAAACGCATACAGAGGAAATAAATAACCAAGTGAAAAGTTTATTGAAACAAAAAATAATATAGCCATCCACAAGTCCTTACAACGCTCCACTCTTATTGGTACCTAGGAAAGGGCAAAGTGATATACAAAATGGAGACTAGTCGTTGATTATAGGAAACTCAATGACAAAAGAGTTAATGACAAATTTCCCCTAACATGATTAGATGACGTTCTAGATAGACTGGGAAGAGCTAAATATTTTTCCACATTAGACATGACAAGTTCCTTTCATCAAATTGAGCTCGATCAACAGTCAAGACTATTTACAACATTTTCAACAGCTAATGGTCATTACCAATATACAAGATTACCTTTTGGACTAAAGATATCTTCAAATAGTTTTCAGAGGCTGCTAACCATAGCACTAGCTAGACTAAAATCAGAAGCATTCTTGTATGTTGACGATATAATAGTTTTTGGATGTAGTTTTAAACATTACAACGCTAATTTAAGCAATGTTTTCGATAGATTATATAATCTTAATCTGAATAATCTAAAATTGAATGCAAGCAAATGCTATTTTTTGAAATCAAAAGTTACATATTTGGGGCATTTGATAACATCAAATGGTATTAAGCCAGACCCAAGCAAATATGATGTAATTACCAAGTATCCTACTCCTAGGAATACTGATGACGTAAGAAGATTTATAGCATTTTGTAATTATTATAGAAAATTCAGCAAGGATTTTGCAAATATTGCAAATTGTTTGAATGATTTGTTAAAAAAAAGGAACATAATTTGAATGGACTGAAGAACGTCAAAATTCGTTTGAAACGGTGAAGAACAAACTTTGACAAGACATTCATTTTGACGACAGATGCATCAGATTTTGCACTAGGCGCAGTTTTCAAACAGGATCCAAAAGGAAATGATTTTCCAATATCATATGCAAGTAGATCTTTAAACAAACACGAAAAGAATAAACCAGTGATTGGGAAAGAATTGTTAGGCATATATTGGGGCATACAATTCTTTAGACCGTTTTTATATGGCAGAGAATTCACAGTTGTGACAGATCATAGACCTTTGATTTCACTATTTTCTCATAAAAACTCGAACTCTAAATTAACAAGGGTAAGGCTGGAACTTTCTGACTACGATTTTAAAATAATATACAAGAAAGGAATAAACAACACTAATGCCGATGCAATGTCAAGGATAGAAATTAATTCCGATACACTAAAGAGTATGATGTCATTGAAAAATTATGAAAAAGTAAAGAAAACACTAATAATTGCGAGAGGTATGAGTAAAAAGTCACCAGAAAAGAATATTATAAAGGACAAAAATGCTATGAGTGAATCCCATAAGGAGACTGATCAACTCCATATGTGGGATTGCACGTCAATAAATAATATAAAGCGCGCAACCAAATTAAAACTTGTATTAGAAAAAAGGCCAGAAATGATGTAATTATATAAAAATATATTAGAATATTATAAAATGAATAATGAACCACGTGTTAGATGTAGCGATAATCCAAAGTATTTAGGTACTCTTTTGGAGAAACTATCATCATATTTAAAAAATACAAGAAATAAGAAATTTGCAAACAAGAGAAATGATGCAATATTTGATATAATACCCGCGGATGAATTTAAGGGCAAATATAACGAAGCAAACAAAAATAATAAAGATGACATAATTATATTACTATACAGAAAACCTCAGATTATGACAAATGAAGATAAAAGACAAGAACTGATAAAATTAAACCACGATACACCCCAAGGAGGACATTTTGGAGTGAAGAAAACTTTGCTAAAATTAAAGCAAAAGTACATTTAGAAGAATATGAACAAAAATGTAAAAGAATATGTGTCTAAATTAACTTATGCCAACGTAATAAACAGACTAAACATACGAAGGAACAATTAAAAATTGCAGATACTCCAATAGATAGTTTCACAACTTAGTAATTGACACTGTAAGTCCTTTACGTCCACTAAACAATTTTAGGTATATTTTAACTATGCAATGCGAATTAACGAAATACATAGTTGCATGTCCTATAGAGACGAAAGAGGCAAAAACAATAGCCAAGGCACTAGTAGAGAATTTAATATTTAAATATGGTTTATTTGACACACTAAAATCAGATAACGGTACAGAATTTAGAAATAAGTTGCTAAGGGAGATATGAGAGTTATTAAAAATTGAACAAATCATGAGACATTGGGTACAATGGAGAGAAATCATAGAGTTCTTAGTGAATACTTTTTGTCATTTGTACAAAACGACAATTGGGATAAATGGATACCTTGCTATACCTTTGCGTGCAATATAACTCCACATGTAGATACTGAATATTTACCTTTTGAACTCGTTTTTGGAAAATTACCAAGTTAGCCTGGAGATGAAGTCAGGATCATTCTAAAATTTACAATTTTGAAGATTATGCTAATGAACTCAAGGCTAGACTAAAACATGCTTTCGAAAATGTCAAGAATTTAATAGAAACTGGAAAACACAACAGAAGTAAAAAAAGTAGGCTGGCTTATGACGGACCATATGATGTAATAGATATAGATGATTCAAATGTATTAATGAAGATAAAAACAAATATAAGAGCAATTCATAAGAACAGACTATATAAATATAAAGTATAAAAAAATGTAACATTGAAATAATTCTTAGAACACTTAAAAAATAATTAAAATATATAAACCTTAAATTCAGAATTCATAATAAGTATTCATCTAAATAATATATATTATAATAAGTATTTATTATTACAAAAAAATCATACAATTTGAATTGTATAGATTTTTCTTAAGAGCGGAGGTATAGTGTTTCTATATAGTGTGTTCTATATTGTTTTTTTTTAAATTCAAAGGCTTAGCTTCGCCTTCCTTTCATTTTTTCCCTAATTTATCTCTATTTTTGCAATTTTTAACCGATTTTATTTCCTCCCTTTCCAAACTCTTTAATTAGGTTAAGTTAATAGTCTGTTAACATAAAAAAAAACATAACTTTCGTAGCTAACTTCACACACATTATCCACTGTTGTACGTGGTTATGTTTATGCCACTTAAAAATGCAATTGATAGTTTTATAAACAAACACTATAACATAAACAATAATTCTTAATGACCTATAAATTGTGACGGTACGAGGAGTCAAATTGCACAAATAAAACTTGTAACTTTAGCATACTAACTAGGTTAAGTACAAACTAGACGTGTGCACAAAACATTTTGCTAGCTTACCCTTCACTAAATGCAATACTGAATTGTTCTCTTTTCTGTTGTTCTTGATTTTACGAGTACACTGAAATGTTTATGTCTCTTTTATTTAAAGTGTACAACAGCCCTTATTGATCTGTGAAGTAACGGAAATATATTTTGTGTTGTAAGAGCATATTTCACTACTGAAACAAAATTTTCAGTATTGTCAAACGAATTTCAGTAGAGTTTACGATGAAAAATATGCATACATAAGTGTTTCTATACAAGGGATTACCATTTCATAGCACATTTGTGCAGAGAGAATTCGCACACATTGCTTATGCTTTAATTGTCGATCAGACTGAGACGAGTGCACATGGTAGCGTATGTTAAGCATTTTTTAGGTTTACACTCAAAAGATGTTCGGCTTCCGACAGCAAAACATTTGGCACTTTCTTTTTCATTTTTTCTTTCCAATTTATTGCAAGAAGAAATGCACGTTGTGACAATACGAAGATTACAATATTTTTGTTGTACACTTCACACAACTGTTTTTTAAACTATGATTGTATTTGCTACTACAATCAATATTCGTTCATGAGAAAAATGCAATACTGTACACGTCTAGTATAAACAAATTAGAAATTGAAATAGGCCGTGAAAATAAATATGTTAAATATGTATAAACAAATAAGAATTTAGAATTAGATCGGAAGAATAAATATGTTAAGATTTTAGACTTAAGAAATTCATATAAATAGCTGTAAAATTGATTTAGAAAAAAAAGAAGACAATGAACAACACGGCTTCGTAGCTTTAAAAGTATATTTCTCTTTATTCTCATTCAAACTGCGGCTTTTTAGCCATACCCAAGCGGCGTGCTCGCCCTAATAATAAGCAAACCTTTTTTATTATTATCATTATGACATGGCGATCCTGCCCTGCTATTTGAGGATACTTTATATTACAAGACACTTTTTATCACAAAGCTAGGCCGTAATCTTGCCTGAAGGGTTCTAATGGCCAGTTATGTATGTAATTTTAATCACATATAAAGGAGTACAAAATTGATGACAATATTGAGCCTTGATGTACTCCAGCAGGAATGGTTCTGCGAATTGAAGCCGCATCTCCACTCTTATCTTAAATAATCTGGACCAAAAAGCCTTTATTTTTTGAAGGTATATCGGGTTATTGAATGCATTAAGTTTAAATATTAGCTCAAGAAGAAGAAGAGAATTACAGTACTTTTTATTTTATTTCTACTTTTCGTAATTATTTTTACAACCCGCTTTAGCTTGTGAACTGTTAAGTGGTCTTTCCAGAAAGCAGATTGTTCTTTTTTATGATGTTATTCATTTGGAGAATTATTTTTAAAAACACTTTATCTTTCTCTTTATCATTAAGCATACTATTTCTATAGATAGAGGGTCTTTTTTTAATTGTTTATTTATTTATTCAAATAATTAAGTTTAAACTATTATAAACACTAGTTAAGAATAACAAATTAATTTATACAATGTCTCCAAATCGAGCGCTGTAGTACAATAATGTAACATAATAATTAAAAATTAAAAGTTGCTTTTTAAAAAAAAAAAAAAAAAAAAAAAAAAAAAAAATATTTATATATTTGCAAGGAGTGAATATAATTTTTATTTTATTATATAGTACAACTGAAAAATTACCAAAAACACTATTTTTACATCAGAAAAAAAGAAAAACTTCAAGTCAGAGGAGTAAAAAAAGAAATATAAAAACTTTAGTTTGGTAACTACCAAAACATTTTGGCATTAGATTTTTGCGCTAATTTCAGGTCCTTTGCTGATATACTTGTACTGTATCTCATATCTAATAGATAGAAGGTCTATTTTTAGGCTTTTCTGATTTTAAAATGGATACCACAAATGCCTTTTTAAAATAAACTGTTTTATAAATATTAAATACCAAACAAAAATTTGTTCTTAATAACAACTGGTAAAATTCCATCTACTTCCGGTTTTTCGAACTATTTGTGTAAAATTTCACCTCGTCTACAGTCATTAATAATTCACTAGTACTGATTTGCATTGATTGCTACCTTATATGGGTGTTTGCATCAGTTGTTGAATTTGTCGTCATTGAAATTTTTTTTTTATTTTTTTTATTTATTTATTTAGAAGTATCTATAATACTTTAAAATATCCTGAACATAAAATTATTTTACTAAGTAATATACATACCATTATTCCTAACAAAATCAACAATATTTCGAAAACATCTGTAATGCCATTAGCTTTTCGGATATTGTCACACACAACTTGACCATTTTGTGTTAAATTACTAACGCCGTTATTTTTACCTCCTACTACTTTTGATATCTCCCAAATATTTTTTAATATTAGGTAAACATTGTAAAAAAAATATTCAAATTTTTGTTTCGATCGATCACATTCTGATTAATTAAAATGTTTTAATTAATCGAAATAATTTGTCTCTCAGAATGGCTATTAAATCTTTGCAGCTTACTTCGGAATCTTTTACGTTGACCAATTAGGTGTACGGCTAATTGAGAGAGATGTCTTTGCTACGAACACTATACATCAAATGGACCTTTTTTGGATGCGACTACCAATCAGTATAGTCGTTATTTTTTCTAAAATTTCATCATTATTGGACTGCGTGATGACTGCAGATTCAATCGAATTAATCTTAGCATCAACCCAAGTATTTATTAGATTCCAGTTTGCCAAATTGTATAATTATACCAAATAACTTTTTTGTATGACAGAAACCTAAATTTCGGAGAGGACTGGGTATGATCAGAATTGAGAATGCATGGAATTTAAAACGGAGTTTGTTAAAATTTTGGATGAGCGAACTGACTGAAACGAGTAAAATCTATAAGATAACAATCGTAATAGTTATGTCGTAATTGGCGGCTGTACAAGCAGACGTCTGCCGCGTTATTGTTGTAACAATTCCAGGTGGTGTGTTTTGCATTAAGTTCCCGAATATAAAATAATATAACAAAATTTAATGTGCCTTTAAGATTTTAAGCCGATGTGAATCTGATTGGGCGTCCGTACTTGGCGGCTGTACAAGCAGACGTCTGCCGCGTTATTGTTGTAACAATTCCAGGTGGTGTGTTTTGCATTGAAGTTCCGAATATAAAATAATATAACAAAATTTAATGTGCCTTTAAGATTTTAAGCGATGTGAATCTGATTGGCCAACAAATTATTCTATTATAATAATTTTGGATGAGCGAACTGACTGAAACGAGTAAAATCTATAAGATAACAATCGTAATAGTTATGTCGTAATTGGCGGCTGTACAGCAGACGTCTGCCGCGTTATTGTTGTAACAATTCCAGGTGGTGTGTTTTGCATTAAAGTTCCCGAATATAAATAATATAACAAAATTTAATGTGCCTTTAAGATTTTAAGCCGATGTGAATCTGATTGGCCGACAGTATTTCTATTATAATAAATACGTTTTCAACTTTTGATGTGTTAAATGTTTCTAACTTTAGATAGGGAATAGTATTCTTGATCGCAATTAATACATCACCACATGTTTAGATTCATATTTTCTACAGTTTAAAATTTTAATCACATTTGCGGTTTCAAGCATGTTTTATTAATAAAAACTACATCTAGTTTCCATTTAAACCATGCTTAAGCTGATTGATATGTGACGTATTTGTTATACCTTGGACATTAAATTGCATAACACGAATTTTGGTCAAATTTTTTGATTATTTGGCGTATATGTTCCCTAGAACATTTTGTCGTATTTCGTTTTACATTTTTCAAGAGCATCTAGAATATATTTATCTATATTTATATCTTTTCATTCGTCAAATCATCGCCCTTAGAATTATTGCGGTGGGCAATATTGGCAATATAAGCCAACTGTAAGTTCTGGTTGACGCGTTTGATCATGGTACTTCATTTTCATTATTACCTAATGTCCAAGTATTGGTTTGTGCACGAGGTCTTGACAAATCATCGCCCTTAGAATTATTACGGTTGGCAATATTGGCAATATAAGCCAACTGTAAGTTCTGGTTGACGCGTTTGATCGTGGTACTTCATTTTCATTATTACCGAGTGTCCAAGTATTGGTTTGTCCTTGTGCATTGCTGATAATTGATGGAAAATCGTTTGCCGCAAAATTAAACCCAGGTTATTTGTGCACGAGGTCTCTCGTATTTCCAAGTATTCCCGCCTTGAAGGACAAAGTAAACTACAGGACCTTCACATAAAGTTTCATTGGCAAGTAGAGTAAACATTTTGTACACAGTGTATAACCAGACCCTCTAGATCGTCGTAGGCGATTTCTCCAATGAATAGAAATGTTGCGAATTTATCTAATTTTCATCATTTCGCGTTTAGAGATTTGTTGCCCGTCAAATTCCAGCATATGCGAAGGATTTTGCAGTCAGGATTTCTTTTACTTTAACTATTAAATGTTGAATATTTGTTTAAATTATTCGATTATAGTATTTGTTTCGATTTGAAGTAAACAAAATATACTAATTTAAGCTTGGTTTGATCTATGACGTTGTGTGTGTAAGATTTTATAGTGTCTTCATAAATAGATAGTGTGTTTGCTAACACTTTTGTACCCACAGATCTTCTTTTATATTCACATTTCTCTACAAGTAACTTCATTACATTAGAAAAATTGACAAGAGTTCGAAACTAATGCAGGAATTTTTACAAAAAACGTTTCACACTTGCCTTCATCAGATTCTGGTTCAGTGTCAGATAATGCTTAAAATCGATTAATATATTTGCTATTGGAAGTTCTTTGTTGCTTTTATTTGGGATTATTATCCGAAAATTGTGTACGTTTCGAAATCATATTATAATGAGATCAAAAACTAGTTTTTAATTTATTTAATTATTTAATTTTCACTTAGAACAGATACTATTCACCTATTGTTTTTTGTAATGTAATTTTTTATATTAAAATGTATCTAGTGCATTTTAATATGATGTGCCTTCCAATTTTTGCATTATATTAATTTGTTGAATTGTATTAGTATAGAATTGTCGACTCGTATTCGAAAAGAGGCTTAATCATGGTGTTGTAAATATTGATTGCCGTCATTCTCCTTACTTGTTTCCTTAATCTTCTGGAAAAACTTATTTTAGGGCCCATTTTGTTACAAATGAAGTCAATATTATCCTACAAATCGTTGGTTTCATGTAAAAAGGCCTTAACTCACACTTTTATCGAAATTAATTTTTTAATGCGATTTTATCAAAATTAGCGGTTATTCAAGTGATATTCCAAAAAGGCATAACTTATTTCTAAAAAATATATCTTTTTTTAAAGCCCGATCTCGCTAAATTATGTCGTTGCATCGAGTTTTTTTAACTATGCGATAAAGAATAAGCTAATTTTTTTTATATTGTGATACAATTAGAGATGGGATTTTACCCGGTATTTACCCGGTGTTTGGAGAAATATCCAATAAATTTCTAAGGTTTACCGTTTTTTAAGTATTTTTGGGTTTTTACCAATTGGTTATTTACCCAATTCCCATCTCTAGATGCAATGTTATAACGTTACTTTGAGCTTATTATTGCATTACATACTAAAAAACAACAAAAACATGGAGATAAATGTTTTTTTATAACAGATAAGTCCAAATATTGTAGAGAAAGAACTGAAAAAAGAAAGAATTTAATAAATCTGTTAGAATTGATTTTTGTAAACCACTTCATCAGTAGAACAGTTTTCTTTTATTTGTGCAGTTCAACATATTTTGCTTTATATGTTAAGTTATCATTTTTAAATTAATAAGAAAATAAAATATTAAAAGCAAATAAAAATGGAAAATGTAGATGAAAATTGTCAATTTGACGAGGAATATTCGAACAATAGTGATTTCGAACACTACCAAACCAGAAGCGAAATAAATATATTTATTATTAAAATTTTTCCTTTATTATACATAATTGTATACACGTTTTTGGAATTCAGGCTTATAGGTTTAAATAAAGAAAAAGGAATTAAAAAATAAAGCGCGTTTAATAACTAAACGTCTGTCAAAATAAATATAAATCAGAAAAAACGAATGAGGGGAGAAGCATATGCAAACATTTCAAAGGGGTCGTCCACACAAATTTCCCCGAGAAGTCTAGGGTCACCATGTCAGTCAAATTACTACAAAAAAGTACGTTGAAGAATAGCTCCCTATTTAACGAGTCTATAAGAAATTTTTACTGCGTTTTGGCAGATGACGTATATGTTGTTAACCTCGTCAGCTTAGTAGAGTGCAAAAGCATTT
>QOCX01005733.1:667-12386 GCA_005959815.1 Sarcophaga bullata | reverse complement strand
CAAGTTCATAACTTACATGAAGGGACCAGAAACCGATATCGAATTTTCAAAAAATTTATGCAAAAGTTGATCAAGGGGCATGCGATCTATACTAACTAGTTTAGACCAGAAGTATTGCACCTGAAAGAGATCGGTTTACCACCGTGGCTATCAGAAAGCATGTAAGTTCGATTAGTTGGGGATTACTTACTCAGCTTTAGTTCCGCAACGTGATTTATGGGCGGCAAAGAGATATTTTAAGATTAAGCTGTTTGGAGATATCCCTGCAGTCTACCTTGTACTCCACCTTAAAGTCGTCCACACAGATTTAAACGTAATTGTCATCGAAGATCATGTCAGAGGTTCAGTCTTTAGAGCTTGGTATTCGAGTGTGAAATTTCATGCTTAATTTGATCATATAGATTTTACGGGTCCTTGGATGGTGTAGAGAAGTGCCAAAAAGCAGAAATTTAACAGCTTGACTTTTCTTTAAGTCGCATTGCAACGTGGGCCGTATGTTGTTTGCCAAGTAAACCAGTTAAGCATAATAAAACAAAGGTTTATTAGTAAGGACAGTGTGCAAAGTACTTGTGATTCCCAATGCAACAGATTTCAAGCAGCTTTACATTACTTAACTGATTG
This sequence comes from Sarcophaga bullata, assembly GCA_005959815.1. Lineage (NCBI taxonomy): Eukaryota > Metazoa > Arthropoda > Insecta > Diptera > Sarcophagidae > Sarcophaga > Sarcophaga bullata. Next base: position 11,765 of record QOCX01005733.1, on the reverse strand, counting down.
CACTCAGAATTACCATCCAGTTTTTCGTACCACCCATGCTATCTGTGATAATTTTATTCATGTAAAGTTATTAGAGTTTTCACCAGAAAGCTACTGAGAGTAAGTCGCCAAACGAAATTTTTCTTTTTGCAAATTTTGTATTGTTCGAGATGTCTGAGCCAGGGTTTGAACCACGGATTCTCGTCTCATAAATCAACTCACTAACTACTATACCATGGCGAGCTTTTCATTTCCGTTTTTATGGAGGACTATCTACCAGAAGACAGCTCCAATAAAGAAATTAGGTGCGGTAATCATTGAGTGAACCATGCCGGAGCAAAATCTTATTTTTTGAGATGTTTGAGCTGGGATTTGAACCACGGACTCTCGTCTAATATGTCAACTTACTACCTACTAGAGCACGAAGAGCTTCTTATTTAAATTTTTATTAAAGACTATCCAACAGAAGGCAACTCCAGAAAGAGAATTAGGTGCGATAACCATCAAGCGGACCATGCCGGAGCATGGCATAATGCAGCAGAAGGTGACGCATGTTGCTTTAGGATTTAAGGCTTTAAAGCAATTAATATTTATAAATCCATACACAGTTTTAAATCTTCTAATGTATTACCGACTCTGCATTATCGACTTATGAACATAAAAGTGCATTCAACTCTTGAAATCCTATTTAAAATTCATCGTAGTTTTCTTCCTCTCATTTTCAATTGCAGCATCAAATGATGCAAAAGACGAATAAATCAAAACTTCGTCTAAGATGAATTTATGAATTTGAGATGAATTTATGAATTTATGCTAATTACATTACAATACTACAACAAAATAACTGCAACAACATCTAAAAAGAAATGCATGCATAATGAGAAAATCTGTAAAATTGTAACAGATTTGAAATGGAAGAGGAGATGGATGAGAGAGAGAGAGAGAGAGAGGGAGTAAGAGAGGGAGCGGAAGAGAATAAGAGGGTCGTTAAATATTATGTAAAGCTTCGGATAAAAAATAATGACATGTTTTCCAAATAAAATGAAAAAAATCGACAATTTTCTTCTTTCCTTTTAATTTGAAAATCATTTTCCACACACAGTTTTACTGGAAAAACCTCGCTAAAGAGAGTTTAATGTACTCCTTGTGTTGTGTATACGTATCGATAGCGATGGCATAGACAGACAAGTGGAAAATGCTCATTTTGTGAGTGGCATGGTGAACTCCATTCTATTTTTTCATTTCATTTATTGGATCACACAAAATGTTTTGCACAACGAAGAGTCACCAGCAGGGAACAGGAAAAAGGATGTTGGTGTATGGCATGGCATGGTGTACGACGAAGATAAGGTTGCACCAGAAAAAAGGATACAAAAAAAGCAAAAAAAAAATCAATCAATACCCACCAATACCATGTCATTCATATGGAAAAATGACAAACAATTTTGATGAACTTTTCGAAATGATTTTAAAAAAGACAAAGAAAAACAAAAAAAAGAAAAAAAGAAATCTCGTGTTAACAAAGGCAAACAGACAAAACAAGGGAATATTTGCAAAACATATTAAACTGTTGGTTAGACAAGCTATTAAATAGTTTATACAGATATGTGTATACGAGGGTGGTTAGGGAAATTTAATTTTTAAATGAATGTTAATTCTTTTGTTGTCATTTGTTATTTGGAAATTGCTGTAGTCTAGTAGGTGATAATTGGCTTATTTTGAAGCGGGTTGGTGGTTCAAAGGTCAAAGGTCAACACAAAGCTTCATCTCTCTCTTACTTACTTACTTAATTCGCCATTAACAACCCGATTAACGGATTTCGGCCTGTCATAACACAACTTTCCAGCCGCCTCTGCTTCTTACTCGCCTACGTCAGTTGGTTTCACCAATCGAAAACAGAGCTTCCTCGATTTGGTTCTTCCAACAGAAACTAGGTCATCCACTTCGCCGACTTCCGCAGATCCCCGCATCAAATACCCATCTCTCCGGAGCATCCCACTCCATTCGAACGATATGGCCAAGCCAGCGCTGCCGCTGGATATTAATACGTTGCACAACGTCTATGTTGTTGCGTTGTTTCAGTTTCATTAGGTAGCTGATTGATCTACTAAAGCAGATTCTAGGTTGATTGGCTTGCCATCTGTGCTTGCCTCTATTCGTACTCTTTCTCAAAAGATAAGCGCTATCTTTGCGTTGTTGACACAACCTTCTCGTAGGGAGTTATGGTCATATGTAATACAACAACGTTTATAGATTAATTGGTACCCTCTGTGGGTATAAATTATCTAATTGCACTCTTCCTCAAAATATGGGCGCTACCTATACATTGCTGACATAACCTTCTAGGCGTAGTTAGGGTCAAAGGTAATGGAACTTCGTATATGAATTTATTGGTGAGAATCGAAGTTTCTGAATTGTATAAAATTCGGGAATAATGATGAAAGCTTGTTCCCTTTTCCGGGAGCACCCACTTTAATTACTATATGACGCCTTTTCTTATCATCATAGAACTCATTCTTCTTCTTGAAAATGCTTTTAATGCAGAATAAAAAATGTATTTTGGTTAGCCGGTTGAGAAGTGCTAGGACTTCAATAGTGTAGTCGCGGTTTCTTGTGTGTTTTGTTGATTTGCGTAAATCCTCCGCTTCGTCATTCTCCCTTCCCTACTTCCTTTCCTCTTTCCCTATGTACAATGGGTCAACTGGACCCCGGGTACTGTACTTGTCCTATTTGGAAAGTACATGTCCTTTAATCTAACCTAACCTAGCCGGTTAATCGGTTCAGCAAGAGACTCAAGCGCTGCTATTGCACGTTACTCATTTCTAGTTCATCGCATTAAGAAATCTAGTAATGGATCCCATTGGGATTCTTTTTGACTACTCAATAGAGTTCCGAATGTATATTCTAGCTAGACTGAAATGGAAAGGAGTTGTAGTTTGAAACTGGAAGAAGCTGTGTATGAAGCTGTCTTTCCGGAGTTGGAGTGCACAGCTCATTTGATAGAGCTTTCGAATCATTACAGCGGCTTTCCAGGGATATTTTAAGTTCCTTATGGTTCTGCGATGAAAACAAACGAAACATTGTGGCATCATAATGTGTCATGGCCTACTTACCTACTTGCATTATACTTCCGATAAAAAACCGCATAAAAAAACTACAATCTCTTCAAATTCAGATATGAATTTAAAGAAAACAACAACAACAACAGAAACAAACATAGTGAGTTTTGCTTTTTTGGCCATTAAAACTGCCGCTTACTGCCGCTTTTGTTGGACTTAAATGCTTGGCATTTGATTTCTTTTAAAAACCCCTTCACATCTTGAGAGTGTGATGTTTGAAAAGTAAATCTTTTTTTTAACGGCGACTTTAAAGATGTTTTAATTAAAATTTTCAACAACTTTAAGAGTGCCTGCACAGATGTTGTTGGCGAAATTACCAGTCCAACTACTACTATGCAGTGAATGACACAAATTATGCATTTTATTATGGGAGATCGGACAATCACTTACGACACTAACTAATAAAATACTCGTAGAATTTTTTTAATTGTTTATATTTTTTATTAAAATTAAAATAACACAAAAAACAAAAACACGTTCTGTCAAAAACGCATTCGATATGGAAATAAATTTGCAGTACCGTATGATTGACAAAATGCTGCTAGAAGTGGGCATCAATCTCCACTGTCATTTCTGTCATCATTGGTGTTTAATGTATTGTAATGTAGTATTGGATACGATCCTTGAGAGAGCTTTTTCTAGGGACAGTGGAGGATAACATAGGGAATGCAAATCCAGCAAAATAACTTCGATTATGTGGATGAAATTTATCTCGTAGTTTCTACTTTTTCGTAGAATGTTGAAAAAACGTTGCTTCACATATTGCTGACAGATTAGTGAGAGACGCTAGATTAGTGGGGACGTGATGCAGGAGAATCCAGGGCCAGTATTCGTATATCAGTCAAGGGTATGGCATGTTAGTAACGTTTGATTTAAAACGTTCCGGATTTCCCAGATATTATAAGATGTTGCAACAACTTTACGTAACTTATTGCTGGCAGATTAATGGGAAACGACAAATTACATCGGTGATGTCTTCCTAGCACACGTCTAGTCGTGATGAAGGAGAATCTAGGACCTATACCGGTATATCAGACAAGGGTATGGCAAGTTAGTAACGTTTGAACAGGGATTTCCCGTTTCTCATAAGATGTTGTAACAACTTTACGTAACGTATTGCTCGCAGATTAGTAGGAGACGCCAAATTAGATGGGGATGTCTGCCTAGGAGACGTCTAGACGTGATGAAGAAGAATCCAGAATCAGTACCATTGTATCAGACAAGGGCAGGTCTGGTCGGCAGGTCTAGTTTGATCTCCATTGCCACGTCGAGAAAGGGGGAGATCTGGACCGGCCGGTTATGATACCCATAGTCACTCAGTGTTGCTTAAAAAAAGATCGTTTATATTGATGAAATTTATTTCCTAGTTTATAGCCTTCCGTAACAGATAAGTGGGAGACATCAGATTAGTGGGAGATATCTTCCTAGAATACGTCTAGACGTGATGAAGGAGAAGCTAGGGCCTGTACCGGTATGTCAGACAAGGGTCCGGCAAGTTAGTAATATTTGCTATGAGATTTCCGGGATCTTCGTTGCCATATCGGGAAAAGGGGAGATCTGAATCGGACGATTAAGGTGACCATAGTCACTCTGTATTGCTCATAAAGTGATCATGTTTCATTCACTACTTTGGCAGTCGGTTTTAATTGTTTTTACGCGTTCTTCGGATTTACTAAACAGGTGAGACTTCAGGAGGAAGTTATTTGGCGGCAGACAGCCTTGCCCGAATGGCAATTTTGAAACCACTATATGGTTAACCCTTTATTTTTAATTGAGGGACTGTGTACTCACTCATTTAAGTTCACGAGCAATCTTGCTTGACTGAAAGTAACGAGAATTATGGATATGGAAACAGAATTGTTTCAAAAAAAAATTCTTTCAACGGAATTTTCCCTACCACAGGTACTTTTTTCTTCAGCCAAAAGGAACCTTTTGTTGTAATGAACCCAGTTATTAAATATTTATGCTTCTCAAGTAGTAATAAAAAAGGAAAGAAAAATTTCATCAAAAACGTTGGAGTTTTTCTTCTTCTTCTTTTTCACCATTTATTTTCCTTTAAAGGCTCCAACACAACAACAAAAACTTCAAACGCTTTGAAGTGCAGTGGGCGAACATTTATCATTTTTGTCCCACAATATTCTCTTTTTTAACGTTTTTTTTTGTATTCCGCTTGAAAAAAAAATTGGCAACGTTTGAACTCATTTACTACAGTTCAACACCATCTAATGCTGTAAATAGACAGATAAAAAGGGGGAGGCCGACATAGAGACAGACCGACAGACAGAACTCTTATGAATTAAATTATTTTTCGTAATAAAGACTCTGGTTTTTCTACACACACATACATATTATACGGGGTACCGTAATGGGCTTTATTATTTTATTTGAATGTACGCTACAGTACAGTTGTAAAGGAATTTGGTTGATCGATTTATGCAATAGCATATGAGCCTGATGACAGTTTCTTATATGACTAGAAGTATTAGATCCCAGTAGAAATGGTGTCTTATGTGTGTCTATGGTGTAATACTTCAAATAAGCTGGAGCTTTTCCAGTCAAACAAGAATTAATCCAAACGAAAAACCTATGAAAGCACCACGACAAGTCGACACTAGGAATATAATCAACTAATCCCTATGTTTCTGAGGAAAAGCCCCATTTAAGTGCAGTTAAAGTATCTTTTTTCGAGAGATGCTTTTCTTTCTTTTCAAAAATTTATCGTTCATCGCCACGAATTGCCGTTCTAACTGGCTCACCTACTTCAGATCCTACAGAGGTTTGGAATTTACACTGTAGTCCCGTGTATATAGTTCTTAAGAGTCGATATCGTAGAAAAGTTTAGGAAACTCGATCCAATGCCAAGGTTATGTTCAACTTTATTTTATTTACAATCGACACTTAGAGGATGGCTCCTATTCATGCAGTGCTTTGCTTTCCCTCTTTATGGAATCCCTCTTTAAGGAATTCCTCTTTATAGATCCATTAATATCGCAATTGTTTCATATAGGAATTGTATGGTTAAAGAACATCATTTCTCTGTAATAGATTGTGCGATCCACTTATATATCTACCAGGAACGGCCTTTGTTTAACACGCATTAAAACATTAGGAGTTTCAAACAGTTCACAGACTCAATAAGGAATATTATGCTGGAGATATTGCTCGTTTACGAGAAGACATGACAGTTAAATAATGTAACTTATCGGGCCAATCATTGGTTGGTTTATTTGTCCATCCGCAACTACCACGTACATCAAATAGGGTCGTGAGACACGATTTTGAATTCATTATTCCAAAGTAAAAAGATGTGCATAACAAATCCCTGGTGCCTAAGGAGATTTCCCGAGTTAATGCATGATATCCCGAAGAGAGCGTGGCAGAAGTTCCAACGACCGTAGTTTTTAAGGAATGGAAAGCTGCAAAGGAAGTAACCAACTGTCTTCTCTCTCTTCCACACACCTCCACAGCTATGACAGTGTTTTAATTAAACGGGTTTGATCGGGACCAGTGTCTGGTACGTACAGCTAACATGCGACATAAACTTTGAGTGGACTAAGCCGCCTGATGTGATATTCAGGTTAGGTAGGCATCGAAATCCATTCGGATTTGTTTTTGCTAACGAGAAACGAGATGCAGGGTATTTAGGGCCTGTTTTTGTAAAACGAACGATTTCATACGGAAAATACATACAAAAACATTAAATTTTGCTTTCAATACACAAACAAAAACATTCAATTTTATTTTCCGTACAAATAGACGAACGTGTGAAAACGTGCGTCTTACAAAAACAGAGAATTAATTCATTATTATACTGTCGTACCAATCGATAGTTGTTAGTATGAGATCGAAAAGCAACAATGCCAGGCTAGTTATCAATGCAAATGTAGTTACGTCCACATGTTTAGATCCCAGATAGTAATGAGTCTGCATCCTTAATGGCAAAGTTATCTGCCTATCTGAAGCCACTGTAGTAATGATTCTTGTTGGCTCGACCGTGCGATAAATTTAGTGGCCTAGATGAACATCATCGTTGAAACAAGAAGAAGAAAATATAGCGGGGTTTAGTACACTTGGCGAAGATATTGCTATGGCCCTCCCTACATTATTCTGAATTGGATCCTAAAGGGTGTGCGTAATAGCGAAAGATCTCAAATAATTTATTGACAAACTGTTCGTGGGCAAATTGAAAAATTATTTAACGAAATAAGATTGAAAAATGGCACGAAATAAAGATGATTGGAGAACTTTAGTGATAACCTTAAGCTATTATCATAAAATATGACGTTTAATAATAATTTTCCTCCCAGAAGATTGGAGGAGAATGTTTTAAATAAGCCATGAGCTAAGCTAGGCTTTCGTATAACCCACTTGAGGTGAAAAGTTGTAGCAAGCCACTAAACTAAGATGTCCGCGTACTGCTGTCACACAGTGTTATTATCCTTATAGGGTAGAAATTAGTCAGTTTTGCTATATTTTTGATGGCTCTTTAAGATGATTGTTGTAGGTCTCTTTGAAGCAAAAATTTGTAAAACGTTTTTAAAATCTTAAAATGCTTTCCAAGTACAACAACAAAAAAAAAAATTTTTGTTTTTTGCTTTTTCTTATTCGATGTACTAAGACTTAAAAAGGAGTTTTTGAAATTAGTTTCCATGCATATGTATGTGCGAAAGAAGAAGAAGAATTTTTGTTGACTGTTTTTAAACGAATACGGCTTGGAAGTTCATTATACTCTTCGCTCTCATACTTTTTTTGCATATTTTTTCTCTTTCTTTTCTTTTTAATACTTATTCCATTTCTCTTTTGTCTCTTTCTAGCATTTCTACAAAGAAAACCGTTATATTTAATTTTTGGTCTGAAATTATTAAGAAATAAACAGAATTTACTGCTTTAAAATGGATACGAATTCAGTGAGTCCTTTGCCGGATGCCCCCTTGGCATAGATGGAAAATGAAAAAACACCACCGGTAACACTTCAGCAATGATATGATGCCCGCACCGCCCGATGAAAAGTAAGTAAAGAATCAAAGAAAGAATCGTTTTTTGCTTTCTATTAAATTTTTTTATTCAAATTTCCTGTCTTTTGCAACTGAATGAACGTTGTGTACGAACGCTGTGTGACGGTATTTTTTACAAATTCCCTGTGACCCCTAAAATTACAACAAATTGAAGAGTTACTCGCTCATTTTCAATTTTCTCCTTATTTCAATTTCAATTTCAATTCATTTCACTTCATTTCGAAATAAATTACAAAATCACTTTTAGACAGCATAGTCGTTTACATTAACAAGTGTTTGTTTGAACAATTACACTGTGCTACATAAATAAATTTTCAGTGATTCTCCTAAAGAAAGTGGTACTCTGACTGTAGACCATTGTAAGATCTCTTAAATCCTTTTTTTTTTTTAAACAATGGAAAGAAATCTTTTTGTAATTTTCTATTTGAGAACCTCTGCACTTTATTGTTTGCTTTTCTCCGCTGATTTTTGTATTCCAGTGTTATTCAAGTCTGTCTGTGAATGTTTTTTTTTTCGTCTTCCAAGCGAAAAGATACAATTTTATGACAGATTTGTTTTTGTTTACTTAACTGTGTTTAAATTTTATTAAAAATGCTGATAAAAAAACAAAAAACAACAACAACAAAACGTATAAAAAATTTGCACCCAAATTGCAGTACTTTTTTTTTCCAGTTACAGACACTCTTATCTCACACAGAGCACAAAGTATTTTTTATGAGCTTTAAGACAATGAATGGTTGAATCGGATGAGTGGATGGTTGGGATGGATGGAGGCTTTAATGGCAGGTTCGTTTAAAAATTAATTTAAATATGATTAAAGATAAACAGGCGATAAAATAAAAAACAGAGAAACAATTTTTATTAAATTGTTTAAACTATTCTAGAACAAAAACCAAAACATATGCACAGAGATAAACAAATCTCAACGTTATCACTGTATGCCGGGTAGTAACCGAAGTGGTAAAAATATTAGGGTGATAACTAAACGTGGTTTTAAAAGATGAGACTAGAAAAAAACTCAACCTATCAAGTAAAATATTTAACAATTTAAAAAAAATTTCAAGAAATTCTGTTTACAATTTTTTTATGCTTCACTTCGAAATAAGGTATCATAGGGGATGACTCCTTCCCTTGTGTTAGAATAAATAATAGAGATTGTGCTAGAATAGTAAAGGGCTGAATTGTTAAAGGACTTAATTTTAAAACACTTTTTAACTTAAGTTTTTTACAGGAAAAATTCTTTCTGTAGTGCTGTATGCCATTAGGCATAATATGATATCTGAAATCAATATTCAACCCTGGTGGTAAACATACGAAAATAAACCTCGTTATAGTATTGCTTTCAGTCTTGTTTTGGAGAGTTCAGTATATATGACAAAAAATCAAATACAAGGTCCTGTGGAAGTCTCTCGAGGAAACACCAAGTCTTTGGATATGCCTTCCAATAGGGAAATGTCATTTAAAAATCCAGCAACCAACCTATATCAGCAAAACACAGCAATATTGTACATGACGCCATGGAGAGACTTGATTAATAGTTATGAAAGACGTGGTCAATCTTTTCTGTTGCTACCTTAGAGTTCCTACTTGTGTTTGAGATTCCCGTTCTAATGGTGACATCTATTCAATTCAATAGTTTGAAGGCACTGGATTAGGATTAGTCCTGTAACCTGCTGTAATCTTTTAAAAAAATAATAATTTGAGGAACCTGCGTTATTATAAAACTTTGTTATCGAAAATTTTCTATACATAAAATTTGTTATCGAAAATTTTCTTCATAAAAAATTTGTTATCGACAATTTCCTATATAAGAAAATTTGTTATCGAAAATTCCCTATATAAAAAAATTTCTTATCGAAAATTTTCTATATAAAAAATTTGTTATCGAAATTTTCTTCATAAAAAATTTGTTGTCGAAAATTTTCTATACATAAAATTTGTTATCGAAAATTTTCTCATAAGAATTATGGAAAATTCCTATAAAGAAATTTGTTATCGAAAATTTCTATATAAGAAAATTGTATCGAAAATTTTCTATAGTAAGAAAATTTGTTACAAAATTTCCAATATAAGAAAATTTGTTATCCGAAATTTCTATATAGAGAAAAAAATTGTTATCGAAAATTTTCTTCATAAAAAATTTTGTTATCGACAATTTTCCATATAAGAAAATTTGTTAATCAACAATTTCCTATAGTAAGAAAATTTGTTATCGAAAATTTCTTCATAAAAATTTTTAGAAATTCCTATATAAGAAAATTCGTTATCGAAAATCCTAGAAAAAAATTGTTATCGAAATTTTCTAATAAAATTGTTATAGAAATTGTTTCTCAGTAAAAAATTTATCGAAAAATTTTCCAATAAGAATGTTATGAAGAATTTCCTATAAAGAAATTGTTACGAAAATTTTCACCCATAAGAAAATTTTATCGAAAATTTCTAAATAAGAAAATTGTTATCGAAAATTTTAAAAGAAAATTGTTATCGAAAATTTCTTCATAAGAATGTTAGGAAAATTCCTATATAAGAAATTTGTACGAAAATTTTCATATTAAGAAAATTTGTTATCGAAAATTTTCTATATAAGAAAATTTGTTATCGAAAATTTTCTTCATAAAAAATTTCTTTTCGAAAATTTTTTTTTACAATATTGTTTAATAATTAATCTTCCATTTACTTGAACAAATAAGGTTTTAATTTCTATATTAAAAGACCTTTGGTTCACAGGGAAAAACACCTGCTACAATAAATGAAATACCCTCCTATAACAAAACTGCCACAATTTGTAAATCGTTTTAATCAGATTTTTTTCTGTTTTTTTCGTGTTCCATATGAACTTTGATGAGGAGTACAAACAAATATAATTTCCTGTTTCCTTAAGACCTTGTTTATGTTACTGTTTTAGTCACTTACAATTTGTTTTTTTATTCGTAGAAGGTAAAGAGGGGACTACAGTAGGGGTTTCTAAAGTACGACAAGAAAATG